>CM061148.1:1382500-1545000 GCA_030710495.1 Labroides dimidiatus
CTGAAAATAAGTCAGAGACAGAAAAAAAATATGAAAGCAACCTCTTCACTTCTTTTTCTGACTTCATTTCTCTCAGAGGTTTTTTTTAATTTTATCAACAATATCAAACAAAGACGAAAAATCTTTATTTAAGTCATCTGGGATTTAGATGAGCAGCTGTCAGCACAGCATTATTATTATTATTATTATTATTATTATTATTATTATTATTATTATTATTATTATTATTATTATTATTATTATCATCACAGGGGTTTAAAAAGATCAAATCTGTCATGTGACCTGTGTTTGGATGAAGAGTTCTGACAGAAGAGGTCAAAGGTTGACTTTGGGGCGGTGAGCAGAGTCTTGGATGTGGACTTCAGGTTTTGGCTCTTATGGAGTCCAGTCTGGGCTGTGAGGGTCAGTGAGATCTTGAAGTCTTTTCTCTCTTCTGTCTCAGGCGGTGTCTGTTTAATCTAAACTGTCTGAAGCTCTTCTTGTTGTTGATCTGTTGGTGGTCTGAGCCTCCTCTTCTGTTAGTCTGTGGTTTTAATCTGGTCCTCTTCCTGATCTCTTTGCCGTTCAGGGCTCCTGTGGCTCTTGTTGGGCCTTCAGCTCTGCCGGGGCCCTTGAGGGTCAGCTGGCCAAGAAGACGGGTCAGCTGATGGACCTGAGTCCTCAGAACCTGGTGGACTGCGTCAAGGAGAACGACGGCTGTGGAGGAGGCTACATGACCAACGCCTTCAACTACGTGAGGGACAACGGAGGCATCGACTCGGAGCAGGCGTACCCCTACGTCGGAGAGGTACCAGGATTCTAACTCCCCTTCAGGTCCTCGGTCCTGTCTCTGCCTCCTTAAGGGAGTAATCATGCAAATACATACTACATCTCCCATGATGCTTTGAGGGAATATCAGACATTAAGCCGCAGCCTGTTCCAGGTTTTTATTCTGTAACCATTTCCCCAAAAATATGAACGTCTGGAAGAAACGATGACAACTTCCCCTCAGAGGTCAGGACACACACACACACACACACACACACACACACACACACACACACACACACACACACACACACACACACTGAAGCAGAAGTTAGATCTGTTCCTCTTTGGTTTTTACATGTTCAGTGATAATAAAGGAAGTCAGACTGACAGCTGAGTCATTCTAACTCAGGTACAGAGACGTGACCAAGCTAAAAAAAAAATCAGTAATAATCAATCAATAAAAAAGTTCTTTATTAGACTCAAAAAGACAAAGTTTAATCAGAGAATCACTGAAATAATGAGACGTGACGGCTCAGTTTGGAAAGGCTTTAATCTTTAATCTCAGTTACTGTCTCTTTAAGAAACATTGAGTGACTCAGTCACATGACTTTAAAGGGGCTGCTCTTTGTTTAAAGGACCAATGAGGAGCCTCCAAATAAAATGTGTTCTTAGAAAAAGTTGAAATGATCAGAGACAGAGTTGCTTCATGAAATCAGCTGATTGGGTAAAACAAATGTTCAGGCAGAGTTTTTGTCCCTCATGTTCAATTTGTTCCTGTTGGACTCAGAGACCTGCTCAGGGTCCAGTTTCTGCCCTGTGAATGTCCATCAGCTAAACGAGACTGAAGCATCAAAACATGAATGAGCAGAGAAAGAGTCTTTGACTGTTCAACAACAAACAGATCCAAATGTTTATGAGACACATGCAGACATCACTCTGGACCTGAGGTCTCGATCCGGTCCCCTTCAGTCTGAAAATGACCTCAAAGACCTGAAGACCTCAGCGTCTCTCAGGGTTACTAATATCCTCTGCTAACATCCAGGTATCATCAGCGTAGAGTCTAAAGTTTTTACTCATCTCTCCTTGTCTCCTCTCGTCTCCCCTCCTCTCTCCTCGTCTCCCCTCCTCTCTCCTGGCCTCTCCTCGTCCCTCCTCGTCCCTCCTCATCTCTCCTCGTCTCTCCTCCTCTCTCCTGGTCTCTCCTCGTCTCTCCTCTTCTCTTCTTGTCTCTCCTCGTCTCTCCTCATCCCTCCTCGTCTCTCCTCGTCTCTCCTCGTCCCTCCTCGTCTCTCCTCGTCCCTCCTCGTCTCTCCTGGTCTCTCCTGGTCTCTCCTGGTCTCTCCTCATCCCTCCTCGTCTCTCCTCGTCTCTTCTCGTCTTTTCTCCTCTCCCCTCGTCTCTCCTCATCTCTCCTGGTCTCTCCTCCTCTCTCCTGGTCTCTCCTCGTCTCTCCTGGTCTCTCCTCCTCTCTCCTGGTCTCTCCTCGTCTCTACTCGTCTCTCCTCATCTCTCCTGGTCTCTCCTGGTCTCTCCTGGTCTCTCCTGGTCTCTCCTGGTCTCTCCTGGTCTCGTAGGACCAGCCGTGCCGCTACAACACCACAGGAATGGCGGCTCAGTGCAAAGGCTACAGGGAGATCGAGCAGGGCAACGAGCACGCGCTGGCTGTGGCTCTGTACAAAGAGGGTCCAGTGTCTGTGGGCATCGACGCCACGCTCAGCAGCTTCCAGTTCTACACCAAAGGTCAGGGGGCGGGGCAAGGTGGGGGGGGGGGGGGGGGGGGTTAGTCATAAGTCCTGGTTCTGTGATGGACTCTGAGTCCAGGATCCTTCCTCACTTCGTCTTCCTCTCTCTGACCTGCTCAGGTGTTTACTTCGACCCTCAGTGTAACAAAGACGACATCAATCACGCCGTGCTGGCGGTGGGCTACGGAGTGACCGCCAAGGGGAAGAAATACTGGATCGTGAAGAACAGGTGGGGTCACGTCACCTGGCGGACGGCATCAGGTGGCATCAGACGCCACTTTGATGCTCTTTGGCGTTGATTGGATGACGATCTGATGAGTTTTTCTCCTCCCGGCGATGTTTGACATCTTCTCTTTCTCTGACAGCTGGAGCGAGAGCTGGGGGAAGAACGGCTACATCCTGATGGCACGAAACCGCGGGAACCTCTGCGGCATCACCAACCTGGCCAGCTACCCGGTGATGTGAAGAGAGGAGCGCGGCTGAGAGCGGACGAGGAGGGAAAGGAGACGACTGCACGCTGAAACACCCGAGGAGCGAGCTCCACATGTCAGGATCCACTACGTACAGAAACACACGATTCTACGTTTGCAGGAGGCTTTAAAAAACAAACTTCACTCAGCCGGATTCACGTCTTTATATTTGACCTCAAACCTCAGAGTGTGTTTGACCTCCAGCCCTGCAGCCTCTCACACCACAAACCAAGTCTAATCTGTAAATCTCACGCTGTCTTTGGGATGAACTCCGTCAGTTTTTAGCTTCTGTTTTGGTCGCTGATGTTTTGGTGGCAGGAGACGCTGCTCCTCCCTCCCCGTCGACGCGGTCGGTCTCTTTAATTCCTGTTTCTCTCGATCACGTCGACTTTAGTTGTTGTTGATGTTCTGTTAAGCACTTTCCTGATGATCCAACTGTAAACTAATGTTTTCTAAGAAGATGAATAAAGGTTTCATTTTGACTTTGAGTGACTGGTTTGTTTTCTTCTATCAGAGGAAGAAGGTTTGACTCTGATGGAGTTAAAGACGAAGGAAAGAAACGTTAATAAAAGTGACCTTAAAGCTTCCACCCTTCATTTAACCTCCATGGAACCATCTGGCAGGCCGCCATGCTCAGCCGTGACCTCCTGACCTTTCCTCTGGCCTGCTGACGGGTCAGCTCTACCTCTTGACCCAGACTTTAGTCCAGATCCACGTTGCTGTCTGTACAGACTGGACTTCAGAGACGGGAGGAGACATCCAGAGTGACCTCTGTGACCTTTGCTTCAGTATCGACCGTCAGAACAAACATTTCACTCCTAAAAACTTAAAGACTGCTGAGCGGCTCTGTGCTGATTATTTCTCCAGACGGGAGGACGTCTGTGGTTCTTCAAACTGCTCGTCACTGAGGCGCTCTCACGAGTTTTTAATGTCTCTGTTTTAAAGTTGATTTATTGATCCTGCATTCCTCCAGTGATTCCAGTGAGCTCTCACAGATTTTATTTATTTAAATTCATCTTTGTTCAGTACTTTGTGTTAAACCGTGCTGTTTGAAAAGTGCCTCACAAATAACACATGACTCTAAATTCACCTAAAAAAACAATCAAAATATTTACTTTTTACATAAATTAATGATTTAGAGTAAAAAAAACCTACAAAGGAATTTAAAATATGCAAAAACTAAAGAGCAATGAAATTAAAAACGACACACAAATAAAGAATAATTATTTTTACATACATGAAACATAAATTAAAATGTAAAACAGAAAATAATAAAAGGAAATTAAATTAAAAAACAATATAAAAATAAAAAGACATGTTGTAGATTAAATAAAAGTGTAAAAAAAAGAATTTATCATAAAAATTTAAACAATAAAAAATAATGTCTTATAACAAAAATCAAGAAATATTACAGTTTATTTCATAAAAGGGTGATCAAATAATAATAATAATGATTTTAATAAATAAACATAATTAAATATTTGACTCGGTGTTTCTTTTAGTTTCTATAACTGTTTTAATGAAGTGAGTCCTCTTTAAAATAATTAACGATAAACGGTTATTTTATTTTATCTGCTCGTTCATCACGTTTCCGCGTTTTCACTCTGATGACGTAATTTCCTGTCTCCTCCTCCAGAGGGCGCCAAAGGGCCGCTTGTTTTTCTCAACAGACAGTTTGCTTTAAGTTATTTTAATGATTTAATGAAACGATAATGATTTAATTTAAACTATAAACGGTGATTTTATTTTCTTAAATCTGCTCGTCCATCACGTTTCCGCGTTTTCACTCTGATGACGTAATTTCCTGCCTCCTCCTCCAGAGGGCGCCAAAGGGCCGTTTGTCTTTCTCAACAGGCAGTTTGCTTTATTTTGTTTTAATGGTTTAATAAAGGAGAATAAAAAGGAAATAAAGAGATGAAGAGATGATCGCTTTAAGTTGTTGGTTTTCTGTTTCATCCTCACGTTTCAAAGCGGTGAAAATTATTAAATTAATTATTAAATCAAAATTATTCAGTTATTTCCGCATTCCACTCAGGTGTGTGTGTCTGTGTGTGTGCGTGTGTGTGTGTGTGTGTGTGTGTGTGTGCGTGTGTGTGTGTGTGCTTCTGATGAGGAAGAAGAAGTGATAGTCGGATCATGTGACCCACCTCTCTAATATCAAGCAGGAACACGCGCGCGCGCTCTCACAGTGGTCCGAGCAGTGACGGCGATGGCTCTGACAGGTGAAGGTGAGTTCAGCTCTTTATCCAAACTTTATTCAAACAGATTCAAACTTGACAAACAGGTCAGACCGTCGCTGACTGAAGGAGTCCGTGAATCAGGGACTGAACTCGTCTTTCAGCAGCTTTTAGTTTCGATCTGAGGTTTCTGTGTGTTCTCGGTGCAGGCTGTCTGTGGGAGCTGATCTGCGGCTGCTTGTCTCAGTAAAACGTCTGTTTTACGGTTTCCTTCATCCACACTGACACTATTTAACACCTCAGAGGGTAAAACAAGCAGAACAGAAGAGGTTTGATAGAAACAGGGCGGATCAAAAAGTTTATTATGAGTCCAGTAAAAGAATGAGTCAAAGTATGGAGATGATGTTTCTGATAAATATTCTCATTTATCAACCCTGAGCTTCTTTATTCTCTGTTTTTACTCCTGTTACTGTCTGACTTCATTTAGTTTATTTGGCTCAGAGGAAAAAAAAAAAAAACTTTGAACAATATTTAAATTATAAACAAGAGGCGCCAAAAGTCTCATTTTCCAGTCTTTGATCTTTTTTATTTGACGTAACTTTGATTAAAGTTTCTTTCTTGCGAGCAGGTGCATCACATTTTACCTGATTTGACCTGATTTTACCAAATTTTACCTGATTTTACCTGATTTTACCTGATTTTACCAAATTTGACCTGATTTACCTGATTTTACCTGATTTTACCAAATTTTACCTGATTTGACCTGATTTTTACCAAATTTTACCTGATTTGACCTGATTTGACCTGATTTTACCTGATCATACCTGATCATAAAGGTCTTGTTGGCTCTGTTTCAGTCAGACTCTCTGACACCTGGTCTCGTGTTTCAGACTGTTGTCTCTGTGGTGAAGCGCTGGTTTTGTTCCTGGCTGTTTCCTGGTATAAAAAACAGACCTGCAGCTCACTTCCTGTCACTCGGGGGGGTCGTGTTAGTTTACGTTTCCTCTCACTGATTCCCTCAGATTGTGTTTAAAGCTGTACACTCAGACTCTCATAAGGTGAGTTTAACCCCTCGCTGCCTGCTCCTCGTCTCCTGGAGTATGAAGGAAAGATGTGATGACACAGCAGCTGATGGTTTGTGACGCCGTCAGATGAATTTATCGCCTGCTCATCAGTTTCACTTCAGGTCTTGTGACTGCAGCCTCATCAGAGGCTGATTTATATAAAGTTTAATGGTTTAATGTTTTGAGGAAGTGATGCTGAGCAGCTGATCAGGAGGACAGACCTCAGACAGGAAGACGTCAGCCTCAGCTCAGAGTCAGGTGTATCTAAAATAAGTAGCTGTAGATTGATCTGTTGGGCCTCACAGATCGAATCATAGAGATGTTTTAACACCTTTCAGAGAGCAGAGCTCCACATCATGCAGGAACAGTCTGTAAGACATCAAGACATCAAGAAGGAGTCAAAGCAGGCGTCTGTCATGGTGCTGCCCTGGGTCGTGTTTTAGAATCAGAGAACATTCGTTTGTTGTGTTAAGATGAGAAAATCCCAAATCTTTGATGAGCTGACCCCAAATAACCCCAAAGAAACACAGAGAACAGACAGTTTTCACAGCCAAAAAAAACAGCCAAGCTGCAGTACCTTCAGTGTCCACTTGGGGCTCCAAAAGCAAATGAGGCCCTACCCCAAAAGACCACCACTCTACCCCCAAAGACCACCACTCTACCCCCAAAGACCACCACTCTACCCCCAAAGACCACCACTCTACCCCATGAGACCGCCACTCTACCCCAAAAGACCACCAGTCTACCCCAAAAGACCACCACTCTACCCCAAAAGACCTCCACTCTACCCCAAAGACCACAACTCTACCCCTAAAGACCATCACTCTACCCCAAAAGACCACCACTCTACCCCCAAAGACCACCACTCTACCCCCAAAGACCACCACTCTACCCCAAAGACCACCACTCTACCCCAAAGACCACCACTCTACCCCCAAAGATCACCACTCTACCCCAAAGACCACCACTCTACCCCCAAAGACCACCACTCTACCCCCAAAGACCGCCACTCTACCCCATGAGACCGCCACTCTACCCCAAAGACCGCCACTCTACCCCATGAGACGACCACTCTACCCCAAACACCGCCACTCTACCCCATGAGACCGCCACTCTACCCCAAAGACCGCCACTCTACCCCATGAGACCGCCACTCTACCCCATGAGACCGCCACTCTACCCCCAAAGACCACCACTCGACCCCCAAAGACCACCACTCTACCCCCAAAGACCACCACTCTACCCCTTAAGACCACCACTCTACCCCTTAAGACCACCACTCTACCCCCAAAGACCGCCACTCTACCCCCAAAGACCACCACTCTACCCCATGAGACCGCCACTCTACCCCCAAAGACCACCACTCTACCCCTTAAGACCACCACTCTACCCCAAAGACCGCCACTCTACCCCATGAGACCGCCACTCTACCCCCAAAGACCACCACTCTACCCCTTAAGACCACCACTCTACCCCAAAGACCACCACTCTACCCCCAAAGACCGCCACTCTACCCCCAAAGACCGCCACTCTACCCCATGAGACCGCCACTTTACCCCCAAAGACCACCACTCTACCCCTTAAGACCACCACTCTACCCCAAAGACCGCCACTCTACCCCCAAAGACCGCCACTCTACCCCCAAAGACCACCACTCTACCCCAAAGACCGCCACTCTACCCCCAAAGACCGCCACTCTACCCCCAAAGACCACCACTCTCTCCTCAGTCCTGCTTCAGTCACCAGAAAAAGAAATGAAGCATTTTCATGTGTTTGATATAAAAATAAATTCTTCTGTTTTGAAGGAAACGGGGTTTGTGAGTGGAGGAAACTGATAACGTTGATTTCCTGTTGAGTCCAGATGTGATCTGTAGAGAGCTGGACTGATGAGAACATGTTGGTCTACAACATTCAGACACCAGCCAGCATGAGTTTCACATTGACTCTGCATGTTCCCCTGAACCAGCAGAGTCCACAGTTTAATACAGGATCAGTCTCCACCCCAACACAGAGCTGAACACGAAGCTAAACATGAAGAACACAAAGCTGAACCTGAAGCTGAACATTAAGCTAAACATGAAGAAAAAGAAGCCTTACAAACTCTAGTCTCTGTGTCAGAGCTGAAGCTCAGCTGCAGCCTTTGTGTGTTGCTGCAGACTTCTTACCTCACTGCTGGACGGATGTTTGAACCTGCAACCGACTCATGAAACCACTTCCCCCTCGTGCACTGAACCCCCCAGGCTTCTTTCAGTCCTCAACTGCAGCTCAGCCTCTCAGCATGTCTCAGTGTGTCTCAGAGTCTCAGTGTGTCTCAGTGTGTCTCAGTGTGTTTCAGAGTCTCAGCGTGTCTCAGTGTGTCTCAGAGTGTCAGTGCATCTCAGAGTCTCAGTGTGTCTCAGAGTGTCTCAGAGTCTCAGTGTGTCTCAGAGTGTCTCAGAGTCTCAGTGTGTCTCAGAGTGTCTCAGAGTCTCAGTGTGTCTCAGAGTGTCTCAGAGTCTCAGTGTGTCTCAGAGTCTCAGTGTGTGTCAGTGTGTCTCAGTGTGTCTCAGAGTGTCAGTGCATCTCAGAGTCTCAGTGTGTCTCAGAGTCTCAGTGTGTGTCAGTGTGTCTCAGTGTGTCTCAGAGTGTCAGTGCATCTCAGAGTCTCAGTGTGTCTCAGAGTGTCTCAGAGTCTCAGTGTGTCTCAGAGTGTCTCAGAGTCTCAGTGTGTCTCAGAGTCTCAGTGTGTGTCAGTGTGTCTCAGAGTGTCTCAGAGTCTCAGTGTGTCTCAGAGTCTCAGTGTGTGTCAGTGTGTCTCAGTGTGTCTCAGAGTCTCAGATGGTCTCAGTGTGTCTCAGCAGTTTTTCGTTTCAGGGGTTCAGATGAAGATGAATCTGTTTTTATGAAGCGTGTGACTGAATTCATGGTTTCTACAGACTCAGAGCATCAGCTGACATCCTGACTCCTCTGTGGTGTGTGTGTGTGTGTGTGTGTGTGTGTGTGTGTGTGCGCGCTCACAGGCCTGATGTTGGTGAGCGTGCTGCTCGTCTCGTTTTGTGCCGGCGCGGCGGGCGTGTCGGATAGCAGGCTGGACGTCCACTGGCAGCTGTGGAAGAAGATGCACGAGAAAAAGTACCAAACCGAGGTATGTAAATGTGGAACTTTCTGTTTGCTCGCCAGAAAATCCATACGTGAGATTTGACCCCTGCAGGATCTGACCTCGTGTGCGTTTTTCTCGAGGTGGAAGATGTGCGCCGCCGGGAATTGTGGGAGAAGAACCTGATGCTCATTACGATGCACAACCTGGAGGCCTGGATGGGGCTCCACACCTACGATCTGAGCATGAACCACATGGGAGACTTGGTGAGAAACTCCTCCACGCTGCGGTGTGGGGGCCTGCATCGACTGCTGATGATCACCTTTATTCAGGAATGACGGGGAGCCGACGACAGGAGGAGGTCGGAGGAACGCAGAGCGGAAACAGAGCGGAAACAGAGCGGAAACAGAGCACGCCGTTTGAACTTTGAGGCTCAGCTCATCATCTTTATTAGAGAGTATTTTTATTTACATGCTGAAGTATTGAGCCGACTGGACTCCCCGGAGGCCCCACAGGCTGAGCGAGCGGCTCAGAGAGCAGCTCACTGAGCGGCTCTGTGTCAGTGTTTCTAGTAATCTAATAAGATGCAGGTTTGTTTTGGATATGAAGCGTTAAGACGCAGCGTTCAGATAAATATTCATGACTTCAGCTCTGACAGGAAACAGTCACTCCAGCACAGAGGTGTCGATCCCTCGGGGGACACGCAGGGAGAGGAAAAGGCTCCTGAAGATTTCACTAAAGTTTCACCAAAGAGGACTTTCAGAGTCTGGTCCTAGTTTCCCTTTTCTTTATTTGCCTGCTTATAATCCGGATCTGGAAGAACCTGAATCCACTCACGTCCCGTAGACCAAACCTTCTCTGACTTTCATTACAAACAACAAAGACGCTGTTTCTACAGCAAAACCAGGCAGCAACCTCTGGGCTAAAAACGCTGTGAGTGTTACAAACTAGAGTTCCCTGAGTGTCCACTAGAGGCCGACTGCAGAACCCCCCCCCCCCCCCCCGACACACACACGTTCAGAAAGCTGATCTTTACAGCAGAAATGAACATTTTTAATCTGAGCACGTCTGTTTCTATCAGCACTCGCTACAAGTGGGGACTTTAAAAAATAATAACAATAATAAACAAGTTTTGCCCATATAAGGTCATCGCTTGACTGAGAGGTGTACCCCCAAAGACGGCCACTCTACCTCAAAGACCGCCACTCTACCCCGAAAGACGGCCACTCTACCCCCAAAGACCACCACTCTACCCCCTTAGACCACCACTCTACCCCGAAAGACGGCCACTTTACCCCCAAAGACCACCACTCTACCCCCAAAGACTGCCACTCTACCCCCAAAGACCGCCACTCTACCCCCAAAGACCATCACTCTACCCCCAAAGACCACCACTCTACCCCCAAAGACCGCCACTCTACCCCCAAAGACCATCACTCTACCCCCAAAGACCACCACTCTACCCCCAAAGACCGCCACTCTACCCCCAAAGACCACCACTCTACCCCCAAAGACTGCCACTCTACCTCAAAGACCACCACTCTACCTCAAAGACCACCACTCTACCCCCAAAGACTGCCACTCTACCCCCAAAGACCATCACTCTAACCTTTAAGACCATCACTCTAACCTTTAAGACCGTCACTCTAACCTTTAAGACCGTTACTCTACCCCCCACCCTGTAGCTGTCTGCATGAGTCTGAAGCCCCGCCTCTTTACCTCACCCTAACTGTAATAAAGCTCAGCTGATCTCAGCGTTTCCAACACAGCTTCCATCGACGAGCGGCTTCAAAACTCTCTGTCAGAAACAGATGGATGACATCACAGAGACTTCAGACTTTACAGACTGTGAGGGAAAAAAACAAGAAAAACTATCCTTTACCAACAAAATCTGGAGAGAAAGCAGAGACCATCTCAGAGAACACAAAGAGAGTTTACAGGAGGATAAATGTTGAAGCTGTTTTTACGCTTTAAATCTGCAGATTTTAAAAGAATGAAAGAAGAATAAAGCTGTTACTGTCTGAATGATCAGAAGTTATGAGTGAGAACAGTGACAGCAGCTGAAGCTCAGTCTCAGTTTGTATTTGATGGGCCTGTAAACAGTCCCTGACCTGGAGGAGCTCAGCCTGTTTCTTTATGTCACTCCTCAGAAATCCAACATGTTCCTCCTCATTCTTAGAGATGGATGAACTGGACTCGGATCAGGAGTCTGAATCCGGTCCGGCTCAGACTGAGCGTGTCGTCCTGCAGACGTGGGTCAGGTTGGTTCCTCACACGCTGCAGGCGCTTCACACACCGCTGTGCATGTTTCCACAGGTTATCTGAGTGAATTCAGAGGTCTGAGCAGGAAGTCTGGACTTTCTGAACTCAGATGAAGTCGGACCAGCAGCAGAGTTCATCAACATGCTGCATCTTAAATCTGTTCCACAGCGTCAGACTAACTTTTACTGTAACTGAATCATCTGCTCTGAACTCCTCTGAGAGTCTGAGCAGAGTTCACTCAGCTCACTGACCTTCACGCAGAGCTGCAGCGCGTCCTCGCCGTCTCACTGACCTGAGGTGACTCTGATTCTACTTCCTGTTTGTCCAAACACGAAGCGTTTGAAGGATATTCAGACTGAAGCAGACGCTGATTCATTCACGGCCTGACGCTGAACAGCAGAAACTCTTTCAGAGGTCAGGGGAGGTCTCAGTTTCTGACCTGAGCACCTGATCCTCTACAAAAAACATCGTCAACCTGTAACCGGGCAGGGCCACTGATAGGTGGCGGTGTTTGTCAGACCTGAAACAGGCCAGCCAATCAGAACAAACCGCCGTCATTCTGTCTCCTCCTCCAGAGATTCAAACATGGCGCCGGGCTCGTTTGTTTGGACTGACACAGAGGTCGAAGTTTAGAGTTTAAACCGAACAAAACAGAAGAAAATCTCACACGGCTGCAGCGTTCACACTCGCCATAAACACATCACAGTCACACATACAGCATGTGACATCACCAAGAGCTCTGTTTCCAGGTGTTCACAGTAAGCCATGATGGTTTACTGTACATACAAGGTTTCCCAGGTACCCCGCTACATGTGGACATGGACTCAGAGGATTTCAACAACCAGGGTCTGAGTTTAACCCTTTAGACCTAACCAGAGTCACTGAACCGTTTCAACAAACAAGGCGACGCGGCCGTGGTCGGTACCGGTCCAGTTTCTCTGGGATGAAAACAACACGAGGGTGAATAAAAGTGAGACTATTCCAGGATCGCTCCACGGGGCCTCACGGGGCCTCACGGGGTCCAGCTTTTATCCACACGGTTTGAATGGGGACTCCTTTGTCTTTGGAACCAGCCTCCAGTGGACATTTGAGGAACTGCAGTTTTATGCACTCTCACACTGATCGCTGCTGTTTATTTACCTCGATTAGGCAACAACAAAATGGTACATGGGCGACTGTGGCTCAGTGGTAGAGTTGTCGTCTTTCAATCGGAAGGTCGAGGGTTCAATTCCCAGCTCCTGCAGTCACATGTCGAAGTGTCCTTGAGCAAGACACTGAACCCCAAATTGCTCCCACTGTTGGTCAGTGGTGTGTGAATGTGTTAGTTAAAAACTGATGGTTTACATTAGAACTTCCTCCTCCCATCAGTGTGTGAATGTGGTGTGGATGGGTGAATGAAACTAGCAGTGTAAAGCGCTTTGAGTGGTCAGAATGACTAGAAAAGCGCTATATAAGTACTGGTCCATTTACCATTTACAAATAGTTAAACAAAAAACTTCTTTGGCTGAAACAAAACTAAAATAAGCAAAATGATGAAACAACAATCGTGGAGAGTCAAGCTTAGCTTATCGTGTCCTTCGAGTGTTTGAAATAACCAGCGTAACAGCAGGACTTTTACCAGATCAATTCTGTTTATTCAAAAAGTTCAGACGAGGCAAACATCAAAGAACGAAGACGAAGCTTTTCCATCTAAATAAAAGTCGTACAATCGTTGTTCCAGCTTTTAAACAAACGAAACAAAAACCCACCGAGCAGCTTCTTCTTATGGTGTCATGTTTACGTCTTGGTCAGAGTTCAGAGGTCAGAGGTCAGAGGTCAGAGTTTGTGTGAGTCGAATGTTAAAGCTGCTGTTGGAAATATTGAAATCAGGTCTGGTTGGATTAAGAAGATTAAACGCTCGATGTTCTCCGTCATGTGGTGTGAAATATGTTTTCATGTCTGAGTCAAAGAGGAGACCTGGAGCTGCTCTTCATCAGCTGCTCTCCTCCTCCTCCTCCTCCTCACAGACAGAAGAGGAGATCCTGCAGCACTTTGCCACGCTCACTCCTCCCACCGACATCCAGAGGGCGCCATCTCCCTTCGCTGGGACGACGGGCGCTGGTGTTCCTGACACGGTGGACTGGAGGGAGAAAGGCTGCGTGACCAAAGTCAAGATGCAGGTTTGAAAACACGCCTTCATGCACTTAGAGACACTTTGTTGCCGTATCCACTTGACGTGGGCGGATCTCTGCAGGAACACGATGAGGTCATGACAGGACTTTAACTCTTTCAGCTCTGACATCACGTTTATCCACACAGGCATCGATTTAAAGACTGAAATGACTGAATCACATTTTCAATTTAGAATAAAATCACTTTGGATCTTTGAATGAAGAGTTTCCTCTTGAGGTCTACAGACTGCAGTCAGTCAGTCAGTCAGTCAGTCAGTCAGTCAGTCAGTCAGTCAGTCAGTCAGTCAGTCAGTCAGTCAGTCAGTCAGTCAGGAGGTCAGTCAGTCAGTCAGGAGGTCTTTGACTCCTCACTGGATGCTCTCTGTGTCAGGACGAGCTGAGCACGCTCAGAGCGACTGAAACAAAGAGACGCGGCTCATCTTCAGACCTTTGAGCTCAGCTGGACCCTCAGCTGGTCTGATGTTTTAATGACAAACCTGTGTTCCTCCAGGGTTCCTGTGGATCCTGCTGGGCCTTCAGTGCTGCAGGAGCCCTGGAGGGCCAGTTAGCAAAGACCACAGGGAAGCTGGTGGACCTCAGCCCCCAAAACCTGGTGGACTGTTCCACCAAATACGGAAACCACGGCTGCAACGGAGGCTTCATGCACCACGCCTTCCAGTACGTCATCGACAACCAGGGCATCGACTCTGACGCTGCGTACCCGTACACGGGACAGGTGAGTCCACACAGGCCCTGAAACGCCCCCTCAGCTGGAGCCTCTTTAAGGCTCCCAGAATGCTGGTCCTGGTTTTAACCTTCAGTCCCAGCAGAACTCTGGAACCAGTACGGCTGAAGAGACTCCAAAAGGCTTAACTCTGCAGCTTCATTCAGCTGACGCCTCTTTACAAAACAACTACACAAGAACTCATTCATTACTTTATTTATTCAGCTGTGTGTTAAACACTTTACCAAAACACACGCTGAAAGTTATTTGAATGATTAATTTATACATTAATCCAAACTCAGCTGAATGAACCGCAGAGACCAGATCTTTATTCTTCAAACTGATGAACTTTATTGTTGTTTTTACCAACATTCACTCATTTGAGGGTTTATTCCAAGTGTATTTGGAGGTTTATTCCATGTTTCTTTGAGGTTTATTCCATGTTTCTTTGGAGGCTTATTCCATGTTTCTTTGAGGTTTATTCCATGTTTCTTTGGAGGCTTATTCCATGTTTCTTTGGAGGTTTATTTGAAGGTTTATTCCATGTTTTGTTGAAGGTTTATTTGAAGGCTTATTCCATGTTTCTTTGGAGGTTTATTCCATGTTTCTTTGAGGTTTATTCCATGTTTTTTGAGGTTTATTCCATGTTTCTTGGAGGTTTATTCCATGTTTCTCTGAGGTTTATTTCATGTTTCTTTGAAGGCTTATTCCATGTTTCTTTGAGGTTTATTTATAGGCTTATTCCATGTTTCTTTGGGGGTTCATTCCATGTTTCTTGGAGGTTTATTCCATGTTTCTTGGAGGTTTATTCCATGTTTCTTTGAGGTTTATTTGGAGGTTTATTCCATGTTTCTTTGAGGTTTATTTATAGGCTTATTCCATGTTTCTTTGGGGGTTCATTCCATGTTTCTTGGAGGTTTATTCCATGTTTCTTGGAGGTTTATTCCATGTTTCTTTGAGGTTTATTTGGAGGTTTATTCCATGTTTCTTTGAGGTTTATTTTAGGGTTTATTCCATGTTTCTTGGAAGTTTCTTTTGAGGTTTATTCCATGTTTCTTTAAGGTTTCTTTGGAGGTTTATTCAATGTTTCTTGGAGGTTTATTCCGTGTTTCTTTGGAGGCTTATTCCATGTTTCTTTGGAGGTTTATTCCATGTTTCTTTGGAAGTTTATTCCATGTTTCTTTGAGGTTTATTTTAGGGTTTATTCCATGTTTCTTTGAGGTTTATTTTAGGGTTTATTCCATGTTTCTTTGAGGTTTCTTTTGAGGTTTATTCCATGTTTCTTGGAGGTTTATTTCATGTTTCTTGGAGGTTTATTTTGGGGTTTATTCCACGTTTCTTTGAGGTTTATTCCATGTTTCTTTGGAGGTTTATTCCATGTTTCTTGGAGGTTTATTCCATGTTTCTTTGGAGGTTGTGAAGCAGTGAGGTTGTGAAGCAGTGAGGTTCCTCAGTCTTGCTGAGTCTCTGAAGGAGCAGCGGTTCTTCTCTTTGGCTCCAGTCAGGACGAGGATGTTTTTCCGTCCGGTGCTTTTAGAGAAATGGAAATGTTGTTTTTGTGAGCAAACATGGAAATTGAGAGCGAACTGAGATTTAGTGAAGAACTGTGAGAGTGGAGGATGTGGGTGTGAAGGAGTGGAGTCTGACCCTTGAGGCTGCAGACAGAAACACTCGTCTGTACGCTGCTGTTAATGTCTCTTTGGAGCAACAATAAATTAATCGGAGCGGACAACATGTTTGTCCTCCAGGCTTCATCTGGATCACTGCTGTTAGTGTTAGTGAGGAGGAGGAGGAGGAGGAGGAGGAGGAGGAGGAGGAGGAGGAGGAGGAGGGCTGGTCTGAGCTGATCCAGCAGCCTTCTGGAGGTGTTGTGTCTCTAATTTACCAAAATAAAAACTCTGTGATGTGAAATATTCTCTAAATGAGCTCAAAGAGTCGCTCTCGTCTCCGGCTCGCCGTCTCAGAGTCTGAAAACCAGGAAGTCCTGCTCTGCTCCTCCTCCTCCTCCTCTGTGCTCTCAAACCTCCGGCTGTCAGTCGGTCCTGAATTTCTCCTCCTTCAGTCTCAGCAGTGTCACTACAGCCCAAAGTACCGCGCCGCCAACTGCTCCAGCTACAGCTTCCTGCCTGAGGGGGACGAGGGCGCTCTGAAGCAGGGGCTCGCCACCATCGGACCCATCTCTGTGGCCATCGACGCCACGCGGCCAAGATTCGCCTTCTACAGGAGCGGTAGGCCACACAGACTCCTTCTTTTGCTTTGAAACTAGAAACATGGAGGCAGGAATGATCCGAGAATCCTCTCAAACAATCTTTGTCAGACTCTGATAAATGATAAAAATGTGACTCCAGCCTGTAAAAACCTGAAGACTCCGTCAGACTGGGTTTGGAGGGTTTCTGAGCCCTCCGTGTTTTTCAGTCGGTGTTGAAACCTCGTGACAGCAGCTTTAAAAACTCCTCTGACCTCAGGTAACCCTGAGAAAGCCGTGTGAGCTTAGGTGTTGAGAGCTAACGCTCCAGGCTTTGACTGTTCATGGGAAATAATAATGAAAGATTAGGATCTGTGGCTGTTGTGTTCCAGGCGTGTACGATGACCAGAGCTGCACCCAGAAAGTGAACCACGGCGTGTTGGCCGTGGGCTACGGCACGCTGAACGGACTGGACTACTGGCTGGTGAAGAACAGGTGAGACCATCAGTCCTCCTCAGCCTCATGAAACCACAGCAGGCGCCCGGCCAACCCGGAGCGGGAAACGAACAGCGTGTCAACAAGCAGGCGGGCCGGCTCACCTCAGGGTCTGCTGACTCTGCTGGCACCGGATCAGACTTTAAGCTCCACAAACATGTTCCAGTGGAGGCTCCTGTTAGCAGAGCTGCTCTCAGTGATGGAGGGAAACAGATTCAGATCTTTCTGCTAACAGAGTCGTTTATTCTTCTCTCTCCAGCTGGGGCGAGCGTTTCGGAGACAAAGGCTACATCCGGATGGTGCGCAACAAGAGCAACCAGTGTGGTATCGCCCTGTACGGCTGCTACCCCATCATGTAGCCTCAGAGGGACCTGACGCAGCTCAGATCGCTCATCTTTATCTTCAGAGTGTTTTTATTGTTGGGTTTTATCAAGATTTTAATGTTTATGTTCATGAATTCACTTCAAACGCCTCCGACAAGCAGAAATTATAAATCTTTACTTACAACACTGATTCTGTTTGAGTCTGTTTGACTCTGTTTGACTCTGTGACTCTGACTCTGTCTGAGTCTGTTTGACTCTGTTTGACTCTGTGACTCTGACTCTGTCTGAGTCTGTTTGACTCTGTTTGACTCTGTTTAACTCTGTTTGACTCTGTGACTCTGACTCTGTTTGAGTCTGTTTGACTCTGTTTGACTCTGTGACTCTGACTCTGTCTGAGTCTGTTTGACTCTGTTTGACTCTTTGACTCTTTGACTCTGTGACTCTGTGACTCTGACTCTGTCTGAGTCTGTTTGACTCTGTTTGACTCTTTGACTCTGTGACTCTGACTCTGTCTGAGTCTGTTTGACTCTGTTTGACTCTGTGACTCTGTGACTCTGACTCTGTCTGAGTCTGTTTGACTCTGTTTGACTCTGTGACTCTGTGACTCTGACTCTGTCTGAGTCTGTTTGACTCTGTGACTCTGACTCTGTGACTCTGACTCTGTGACTCTGACTCTGTGACTCTGACTCTGTGACTCTGTTTGACTCTTTGACTCTGTGACTCTGACTATGTGACTCTATTTGACTCTGACTCTGTTTGACTCTGTGACTCTGACTCTGTGACTCTGACTCTGTGACTCTGTTTGACTCTGACTCTGTCTGACCCTGTCACTCTGTTTGACTCTGTTTGACTCTGACTCTGTGACTCTGTTTGACTCTGTTTGACTCTGACTCTGTCTGACCCTGTCACTCTGTTTGACTCTTTGACTCTGTGACTCTGACTCTGTGACTCTATGACTTTATGACTCTGACTCTCTGACTCGTTCATGTCTGTTTGTGTTTGTATGTTTCAGTTTGAAATAAAGAGACTGATTTTTTTCCTGGGAAACACTCAGACTGATTCATCAGATTCCCGCTCAGCTCAGTGTCTTCCTCTCAGATTGTTTTCTGGAGGTCATGAACACGAGGACGTGGTTTTACATCCTGACTCTCAGGTCTGTGTGTCTGTGAAAGGATTTCTACGACGTATGGGGAAATTGTCTTGTTGGTTCATTTAGTGTTTACATGTTACGGAGGATGGAGCTCCAGAAATCAATAACTCTGAGGCTGCTGAGTATCTCCAGTCTTGTGCTCATGCTGATGTGATAGCATGTGTTAGCTGCCTGCAGGCAGGAAATGTGCATCATGTACGAGAGCCAAAGAAAGCCTTCAGGAGCTTCCTGCTCAGTTTCCCGCCTTTCACTCGTCGGTTTGCCAGCGTGAGAAACACGACTGTTTGCTGTTGTTTGTTTAGGACGAGGAGACGGGTGACGTTTGCACACTTACCTGAATAATCACAAAGCTAAAGCTAGCTGCTAGGCTAAGGCTAAGGCTGTGTACAAACCATCTTTAAAAATCCAGCATCAGGCTCCGGTGTAGAAACAGTTGGATTATTAGCAGATTAGCTCTTAGCAGATTAGCTCTTAGCAGATTAGCTCTTAGCTAGCTTCCCTCACTGTTTTAGCTGCTTTTTTCACTTCTGGAGTATTTTCCCAGTCAGCAGGCTCTCTGCTGACTGTAATGTCATATTCAGCCCAAACAACACCTCTGGATGATATTCGGTCTGACCTCTAAATGCTGAACTGTTTCTGTACAGGCTACAGACCCTGAACCTTTTCTGCAGCGAAAGAAAAAAAAAAAAAATCAAAAAGAAACGTTTCAAAGAAAATAGTTTCAGAGTAAAAGTTTGTTATAAATTAAATCTTAAATCGATTTTAACTGTAACTCCTAAAATGAGCCCGACCTTACAGCTTTATTCAAACTTTGACCTCAGAATTCATAAACTGTCGACTTTAATCTCGATACATCATGACTTCAGTCTTCGCTTTAATTTATCAACTCTTTATAATAATTTGAACAATAATCTCATAACAGTGCAAATACATTTTTGACATTAATCTGACAACAGGTTGATTCAGTATCTTTAATCTCTAAATATTCCAACTTTATTTGGACATTAATCTTATACATTTATAACCTTATGTTTTAGACTCTGAAATTTTGCATCCTGACTGTTTTGTACTTGAATCCCTCAACGTTTGGACTTTAGTTGGACCTACATTTTACTTTTACTTTTAATCTGCTGTCAATTTTATGTGGACTCTTCATCTGATAGAATCACAGCCTAAATTAGACTTTAATCTTGAAACATCCTCTCTGGTCTCTGACCATCACGACTTTATTTGACCTTTTGTTCTCATTCAAACCTGAGTTCAGTTTTAGTCTGATAAGAAAAACCTTTTTTCCTCTTTAATCCTGAATCTTTTCTCTTTTATTTGGACTTTATTCTCCATCCCTGAGCATCATGACTTTATTTCTACCTGTAATCTGGCAGCATTATGACCTTGTTTTGACATTTTTGACCCGTCTTGTAGCTCATAATATTTATGGTTGCATTTTAACTTTAATCTTTTACATCATGACTTTATTTGTCTCTCATTTTGTAGTTATTCCAGAAATTTCATCCCTCATGTACCGCAGCTCTTGTCGTCTGTTGTATTCGGTAACATCCTGTTAAAGTGGTGATTTTCCTTCTTCAGACTTTTGTGGTGAGTTGGTTGATTTTTGGGTCAGGATATCAGGAACCAATCAGCAGTGCGGATCTGATGGTTTGTTATTTTGTGGAACAGGAACGTTTTATAACCACTCAGGTCGTCTTCTCAGATTTGTAAAGTCTTGTTTACTTTTCGTCTTCCTCATCAGGTCTCTGAGCAAACGTTGAAACGTTCTCTTATTCAAACTGTGTTAGCGAACACCCATAGATACCCGATCCAGCCTGTTCCTCGCCTCCTCTTCAAGAAGGGAACCAGTAAATGTGCAGAATCGTGTCGTTTCACCGTCACTTATATAAAAACGGAGAGAAACCTGTAACAGTTTCAGAGAAGCAGCCTCTGAAAGCTTCAGGGCGTCTTGCTAACACCTCCAGCAGGGTCATCAATGAGTCACAGGGTTCACCGGGCGTTGGGTTACAAATGAGTCATTTTTATTTTTTAGTGCAACATCACAACAAACAATTTTCACATGAGGTATTCAAAGGGATTTTCTTTAGTTGTTGATACAAAATGTCCCACCATGATTGACGTTTAAAGTGTTGTGTATCTTTTTTTTAAAGCCTTTGGTTGGTTAGCCACATTCATTAGTAAGTCTAACACATGGACAAGAATGGCACGATAAAGCATGGTGGGTGGAGTCCGAGCCGAGGAAAGTCCGACTCAGTCAAATATAATATTTCCCTCAGCTCGTCCCCGCTTAAAGCTTTTTGTATGGATTCATTAACTCCTACTTACAACAGTGGGATCAAACAGTATTTCAACTACACTAAACATTTTGGAAAAAACAGGGGAGGGAGGGGTGGCTTACAAATGTGGAAAAATAGCTTCTGACTCCTCCGACCTTTTTTTTTTTATTTTGGGATGAGTGCTTGATTCTTGGGCTTTTCTGTTATAGCAAGTCACATGATTCTAGTTTTGGGAAAACAAGGAATAGGCAACGTTGATTACAGCAAGATCCTCCTTGCTTGGATTGTCACCTCCTTCTTTTTTTGGTCTTGAGAATGATTTTATATACAGAACATGGACGGATGGGACGCTCGAGCATACTGGACTTCAGCTTTGGCTGGACGGGGGCCTGGTTGGGCTCCTGTTGCGGATTGATTCCAGCACATTTGGTTTGGAGTAAAAGGCATGAAGAAGAGACGGATGGACAGACAAGATAGATAGATAGATAGTTAGACAGACACCCTGACAGGATGGATTCTTTGGTTAAGGAATATCTTTGCCACACAACATCTCACACAGTTGAGGTAGATGGGTAAAGTCTTCATGTACACACAGGGGAGAGGACGGGGACGGACGGGGGACAGACACTGGGGGTACAGAGTCAAAAGACTTCCATCTGAAGACACTGCCTCATGTCAGTTTCTCAGTTCCAGGTCAACATAATACTGTTCCATGTAACATAGAGAGCACGCCAAACCCCACTGGTGCTTTTGAATCCTCTGAGTGCTACGGTAGCTCTGATAGGAAACTGCTAAAACTACCCATGATACATTTTGATTCAGCAGTAACCCATCAATCTTTGGTTGTTTTCTTTTTGGTTTATCAAAAAAAAAAAAAAAAGTTATTTTTCCTCTTCTTCTTTTTTTTTTTTTTTTTTTTTTGTCTTTTTCATTCTGAAAGAACATCTCAGCTCTCAGCTCGTCTCCACCCTCAGCGTCCAGACTTGTTTCTGGGTCATGTTTCAAGAAAAGCCACTAGGGGGTGCTGCAGGTTTAGCTAGCACCGCAGCTCACACCTGCAACAGCCGCCTCCTCCTCCTCCTCCTTCCCTCCCTCCCTCCCTCCCTCCTCTGCACAGAGAGGGAAGATCTCTCTGAGTTGACAGGAGCAGAAGGTGGCTCAATACAAAAAGCTCTGTCTCCATTTGAGGCTCCGAGTCAGAGAGACAAAGAGGAACCTGAAAGGTGTCACCTCAGCTTTGATACAATGACAGTAGTAAGCAGGGGTCAGCAGAGGAGCCTCCCAGGTCTTTTATTTTTTATCCCCCCTCCCTCCTTCTGACTCGGCCGTACTCCCCACCACTGCCCCCCTTTGCTCTCAGCATGCTTACAATTGTTGCTCATTAAAGTTTAATTCGGCTCCATGCCTCACCACTCCAACACCTCCCGTTCCTCAAACAACCTCCCTCCCACCTTTCCTACACACACCACCACCATCCTCGTTCTGGGTGATTCAGCCTCCTCTCTGATCTCCCCCCGCCCCCGCTGAATGCCCCCTAAAGCCCACAGGTCTGGCCATGAGCGGACCGCAGACCAGATACCCAGAGAGGAGACGGGATGAAAAAAGCCTGCTCTTTGAAGTCTGCGAAAAAGTCGATGGCCTCTTTCATGACCGCCCGTCTTTCAAGTGCACGCTGTGAAGGGGGCCCTGGCAATCCGCCCCTTCCAATGTTAAAGACAGAAAAGAGAGAGAGAGAGTGAGAGAGAGAGAGAGAGTAGAGAATAGCCAAGCCATCTTCACCACTCTTTGGCAGCATTTACACCAGGGTCACGGACTCTGGTCTTTTTTTCCTCCTCATTTGGAAATCAACAGAGCAGAATGCTGAAATTTCAAGTCACCTGTGCAGCTGCAAGCTGCAAGAGACCCTCAGCAACCCCAAAACCCAGAATGATCCGGAATAAACCCAAACACTTTAGAAAAGCAAGGGACAAAGTCAAACTCTAGGATCCTCGCAACACAGTCAGAGACTCCTGGAGGTAGAAGGACGATGCCGACACTTCAGAGGCTTCACAACCAAATCAGAGATCCACATAAGATAAGGAATAACAGACAATCCCATGAAGGCCAGGGACAACCTCTGTAGACCTTCAGAACAAGAAACCAGATTCCTACAGGATGAAACTCTTCAAACCTTGGTGGGCAGATCAAACCCACATAAGACCAGTTGAAACCTAAAAGGGCCAAGGCAACGCAAAGGTCCCAGGAAATGATTGGCAACCCAAGACTCAAAAGACAAGAACCTCAGAACCCAACAAAACCCAGGGAAACCCAGATACACAAGAGTTAGGTGACGCCAATCCAGGATCAAAACAGTCAAAGAACGACCTTTAGAGCATCAGGCACATCATCACGAGATCCATGGAAAACATATGGACAATTAAACAACCCTAAGACCCAAAGAACAAAACTTAAGTCACTTGGAAAGCCAAAGGTCCAAAAACAAAACCTTCAGAACACTGGGTACATGAACCCAAGTTCTATCCTATTCAGAAGGACACGCAAAAGAACAAAAACTGCAAGAGATCTGAGACCTTTAGAACCCAAGAAACAATCTCAATGTTCACAAAAGACACTAATCCAGGATCAAAACAGTCAAAGAACCAACCCTAAGACCTTCAGGACACAAAGAGCAGAATTCATGTAAGTGGTATCAACTCACAAACCTTAAGGTCCAAGAACAAAACCTTCAGAACACCTGGTACTTAAATCCAAGTTCTACTGACTTCGGGAGGACACATCAAAGAACCAAAAAAGGCCTCAAACCAAACCCCATGACAAGTCTTGGAGGCCTTACAATCAACCCGCAGATCCAGACAGGATAAGCAACACAAAGAATCCAGAAGGCCAGAGACAAACCCGAAGACCTTTGGGGTCCAAGGAACTAAATTTGAGTAAGTGATACCAACGGTCTAGAAGTCAAACCATCAGAACACTGAGTACATAAAACCAAGTTCAACTGAACTCAGAAAGATTTTAAATAAACTAAAAGACCAGGACCAAACCAAACATCCTGACAAGTCTTAGAGGTCTTACAATTCATTTGGAGATCCAGATTGGATGAGAAGCAACCCAGAAATAATCCCAGAGACAAACCCTAAGACCCTTCAAACCCAAGATCCCCAAAAATGAGGAACAGGGTCCACGAAGAAAACCCCTAAAACCCCCTTTGGAACTGAGACAACTGGCAGAAGGGCTTGGCATGTGGAGGACGGTGAGATCACACTGAGGTGGACGTAGACAGGAGTGTCTGCACTGCGCTGGGGAGGGGGGCTGGTGAGGGACATGTGGGGGGGCCACGACCATGCATTTCCCCAGGCAGACATACAGTACGCATGTTTGCATGTGACCCTGCAGGACTTGCACTTAATGGGGCCTTCAGATGGCACTTTAAGTGGGTCCCCAGACACTTTGGAGACTCTGCAAGATGGCATCGGTCTGAACACAACTTGGTAAGCAACCTGTGAACCTATGGGACGCCACATCTTAACCGTTATTATTATTATTATTATTGTTGTTGTTGTTGTTGTTCTTTCTTTTTTATAGTATCATTAATTTAAATATTATCACAACATTCAAACGAGCTTTGGCCTTGGCATTCAGAGCTGACCGCAGAGACATTTGTGAAAAGAAATCCCTGTTATCCTACAAAAACAAAACAATAAATAAATAAATAAATAAATAAAAGAAAAGAAACAAAGGTCAGGCCTTGAAGATAGAGAGATACCTAACATCACTGGGGAGGCGGGGCTAGATCAGACGGGATCGAGGACTGGGTTTTAGGGATTCAGGCCGTACATTCAGGGAGGCAATGTTAATCTTTGGTATAACGATGGGATTCTACAGCTAAAAGTGCCCATCAGAAAAAGTCTTCAGTTTCACACAGACATACAGAGCATTGTTAAATAAATACTTACAGTATATAGATAGCATAAATAAATAACCAAATAAATAGAGAGGAAAGAAAAGGCCGAAACAATAAATACACAAATGCAGTAATAAATACATCGATCAGATCAGCAAATTGCATTTGAAGGTTCTTGGTTTGATTTAATTATTGGCTATAAGGAGGCGGTTTAAAGCCGTTCCTTTGTGGACCAAAAACACGACCTTGTACGTCAGCGGGGCTGAAACAAACCGCCCCGCACTTCCAACGCGTTGAGATCTATAAATAGAGTGATGTGCTTGAAATCTGTACAAAAAAGGGCTGAAAGAATCACATTCCTCCATTTTCCAGACGTCTGTAAAAAAAAGATTTGGTAATGGAGTCGAGGTGTTTACAGCGGTTTGGAAAGGAAAGCGACGTCACTATACATTGTGTCAGGTGTATCTCTTCCTCTCTGTGTTCAAAGGTTGTGTCTTGTTGTTGTTTTTTTTTTGGCTTGATTTGGAGTCCAGAAATGGCCGTGAAGCTTTCTTTTGGAGAGTCTCAGAGCTTAGACAGATGCACCAATAAGTCTGTTTTTGCTTTATTGATTCTGTCCTGGCGTACAGCAGAGATGCACCGCGCTTCCCCCCCCTTGAAAACTCTGATTCATTCAAGGTGGGGCCACCTTCACACAAACACAGGATCGGCTCCTGCTGATGGGGAATGACTGACAGCTGGGAGTCACGGACGCTACAGGACCCTCCTGATGACTCCAGGAACTTGGAAAGAAGCCATCCAGTCCTCGGGAACACATGCTAAGAAAAGGGAATCAGGATCTTCAGAAAAGAAATGGAAAAAAAAAAGCCTTTTCTTCCTCTCACCTTGATTCTTGAGGAGGAAAAGGGGAGCATCAAAACGGAGGGAGGGGGGGAGATTAACGTCTTTGGATGATGGCGAACACTTCTGATTAAAAGTTACACGATGGAGCTCTCCACATGTGAGCAAACTGCACCTCTTGATTCTTCACGTCTGGAGAGATGACTATAGATCTGAAGGTACACCAAAATATGCTTTCTCCTGATTTGTAATACCCTCATTATCTCTAATCTAGATCATCAAAATAATGCGATGAGATGAGGTCTATGTGAGGGTGTGACTCGTCTTTGAGTCGGATCATTTTTGCACCCTTGACTGTACAAGCAGGACCTCTCGCCCTGCGCTCGTATCACTCTGGGTTTCGCTCCCTTTCATTTCAAGGGAGCGATCGACTTTGGTTTGGGAAATGCTTCGTCTTCTTAGAATCATCTTTAGTAGCTGGCTCCGTCACTCCTTCTGATAACGAGGAGGACATTTATTACGGCTGATCTCTACCCAGACCAGTCTATGTGCCCCCTTGCTCCCTCCCGGCCGCACCTCCTGGGCGGTGCGTCATCACGCCGTGCTGCAGGACACTGCGGAGGAGGACACGCTGGAGCCCGAGGAGCCCGTGGAGGAGGGGCGGCCCTCGTCCGCCCACTTGTTGATGTTGCGTCGGCGGGCGTTCATGAAGAAGTTGCTGACCGTGGAGAGCTCCAGGCCCAGCTGCTGGGAGATGGTGACCTGCAGCTCTTTGGTGGGGCGGTGGTTCTCCCTGAAGATGGCCAGGAGCGTGCGCCGCTGCAGGTCCGTGAACACCAGCCTGGTGCGCTTGGGGCCCTGGTTGCGTTCCAGCTTGCTCTGCTCCTGCTCCTTCCGCTTGCAGGCTGCAGGGAGAATTAAAGAAGGAAAGAGGAAACAGGTTAGCTAACGGAGCGGCTAGCTAACTAGGACAAATGGATTAAGCCGAGGGAAAGTGGATTTGTTGAGAGAAAACAGATTAGCTAAGCAACTTTGATTAGTTAAAAGAGACGAATCAGCAAGTTGTAAGAGAATGGAGACGTTCAGGCCGTCACGTCTTATTGCTGCTGAAGCTGAGCTTCGATCTGGGCCCAGAGCTGGATGTGGTTTTCATCAGGGCTGCCCCAGCAAACATTTTCACCTGGATCTCAAATCACATCCATGTTTTCTTAGCGCATGAAACTTTGATGCCTGTTAAACCTGTTTTAAAAAATGAAGGAGCGCCGAGATACAAAACACCACACGCCTGTGATCAGCTGATTGTTCTGAAGTCACAAAAACCTCCCGAGAGCTCAGATTAAAACACCTTTAATAACCTCCTGAAAACACCTGCTGGTTGGTCTTTATTGAGCTTTCACCGTAAATTTATGAAACTGGATTCCTCCAGAAAAAAAAGACTGAAGTTTGTTTTTAGTTTGATGAAATGTTGATTATTGAGTCTTTAAAACAAGGGAACCAAACAGGAAACAGGAACTCAGCTGATTTATATAAACGTCAACAGATCCCATCCTTCCAGATCAGAAACAAAAACAAACACTTTCACTGATTTTTAAAGAATCTGCCTTCTGATCTTTGCCTTCCTGAATAATGATATCCATTTTTAATAGAACAATATCTTTAAAAAAATGTTTGATTATTTTCTTAGTTGAATTAAATTTTCAAGCCTGTTTTTTTTTTTTCCCCTCAGAGTTCCTAAAAAAAACAGGGAACAAAAAACATGACGAGCATGAACCCAGCTGGTTCGTCTGAAGTCTGTTACAGAAACAGACAAATTCAGTCCGTTCAAAAAAAAATCTGATGCTGCTGCTTTTTCAATCATCTGACGTTTTAACTTTAAGAGCTCCTGAAAATCCTTCAGCTCTGTGTTTTAATTCAGAGCTGATCCTAAACTCAGAAGTCTGATGACAAAAATCAACCAAATAATTACAGGAAAAAATTAAAATGAAATTTTGAAGCATATTTTCAAAGAGTTGATCGTTAAAAAAAAAACAGAACCAACCTTTAAATCAGCAGAAACATGAATTTGGCTGTTTTTTGTTTTTTTTTTTTTTTCTGGACTCCTGTTGCTTTAAAAATGTCATAAATATTTCAAACTTCATTTCTAAAAAAAGCGGCTGATGTTGATTAAAACGTTAATGAAATCAGAATGTGATGCTTTTATTTTCTTGATGATTTCTTTGATTTTATTCACAACAGATCTTAAAGACGTGTCGGAGAACTCAGGTTAAAGGTTTTAATGTTTTCTGTCCATTTTGAAATCGACGACAGCGACGCATCTTAAAAAAGTTCAAAGAAACAAAATGGGACAAATAATATTTTACATTTTTCCGTCTCAGTCTTTACGAGGATAAAAAAAAAATCAGCCAAACTCGCTTTTTGAATAATCTGACTTCTTCACTTTGAACATTTTTGATGCATTTTTTTTTTCTTGGTTGGACAAATTTGAATAAAACACAAACATGAACTCAGCTGTTTTCTGTAGTCAGTGCTGTGTGTGTGTGTGTGTGTGTGTGTGTGTGTGTGTGTCTAAAACACTCACAGTATTTTACATTTCCAGTGTTACGTTTGTGTTTATAATTTAATTTAATTAAATTAATTTAATTCCATTTTTTTTCGGGGACACTAAAACAGACGGATCAAACTCGTCACATATTTCTGACGGGAGCTCCTGGATGTGCTTCAGTCGTGTGTTTGTTGTTCACTCTCTGTCTCTGAGAGGAGGAGGATGAACTCATTATTCCTCCTTAAATCAGCGATGTTTTAAACTTTACAATCAGCCCTGGAGCTGAGAAGCTGATCTAACGTCCGTCTCACAGTAACTTTAAAAAATGAAACTCTCAGGGTCTGGGTTAAACACCAGTGTAGCTGCGGCAGCCTGCCCAATTATATAATCAATATTTCCTCAGCAAAAGTCTGAGATTGAGAGAAATTACCGGGTGTTCTTGAGGAGAGCAGAGCGATGCGCGTGGGTTGAGCTCGGATCCATTTTGAGAATCAGACGAGCGTTTTGAATTCAGGCTGCGTGTTTCTCTGCATATCCACGGCTCAACCTTTCCCCCCGAACACGCTGTAATTCTGTATTTACAGGAAACACAACACCAACCTTACGCCTCTGTGTACCGAGCCAACCCCCCCCCCCCCCTCCCCCCTCCCTCTCTCTCTCTCTCTCTCTCTCTCCCTCTCTCTTTCTGTGTCCACTTCCTCCCTTCCTCTCCCTGAGTGGACACTTCCACATCATTAGTTTCTCATAAAGTCATTTACATGTGGCGGCAGTGAGTGAGTAATAATCACTTTAGGAGGAACTCATTTATTTTCTATTAAAGGCGAGTTACGTCAGGGGGGAGTCCAACCAGCAGAGTCTGCAGGGCCCTCGGTGTTCGAGGCCCTTAAGTGGACTCAAACATATTTGGGGGGCAGTCGTGTAATTACCTAAATGCACACTTTAAAGAGGTTTCAATCAGCACGGAGCGGCTGAGCGACCGTTCTGCTGATGGTATCAGATGAGTTTGTAAGAGTAAGCACTGGTGTGTGTGTGTGTGTGTGTGTGTGTGTGTGTGCAGGAGGAGTGCAGATGCAGGACCTTCTCTCTATGTTTACGATGTGATGATTTTAAAGGGACATTTCATCCAGTGCAGTGAAACCAGGATGTAGAGTCGAGCTGTGACCGTTAATCCAGTCATCAGTTATTAACTGATGACTGGATGAATCATCAGCTGCTTTGATAACTGATTGATGGGTTTCAGTGTGAACTCTCTCTGCTCTCTGCTCATGAATATCTTTGGTTTGTGGATGAAACCAAACAGCTGATGATTAATCTACAGACTAACCGACAGATGAATCCATCATTAAATTAATCGTTAGCGTTGATTTTTGGCACATTTTGAGGTCCTGCGTTCAGGCCTCAGAGCGTCTGAAATACATGCAGAGGAGTGTGATGGTCCAGGGAGGAGTGTTTGGTTTGTGGAGTTATTTTCTGAAAGCAGCTGAAGCTGAAGCCGCTGCCTGCGAGCAGAGAGCTGCAGATATGATCTCACAGCACAGCCAGATGTCTGTCCTTGTTTTAAGGTTGATAGGACTCCATTATTGACAAAAATGACTTGATGGGATGGAGATATCAGGCGGCAGTAACCTTGAAATCACATATTTTAAAGCCTAACACACACACACACACACAATCATGCCACAAACATACAATAAATAAACCACAGATGCCCTGAAAGCAGCTCTGACAGGATCGATTGATTGGCTTACATCTTCCCATTGAGAAACAGCTCACACAGCGCGGCGGCCGTGGCGGCGGCGGCTGATGTTTACTGTATGACCCGCTCCTTCAAACTCCCAGCTGCAAATTTGCTCCATTAGCAGAGCGCTGGAGAAATCACTGTGACCTCACTGCCTGCTCCTCACACACAGGAGCCATCGCAGCGAGCCCCGCTGGACGTCACGCAGGCGGACTCTGATTGTTCCGATGTGCAGCCAAGTTTGTGAAACTTAAGCACGCCGCCAGACGTAAATCAACCTGATTTCCCAGAGCAGGTGCTCCTCTGAAATCATTACCTGAAGGAAGTGTTTTGACTCGGGATGTTGGCTTGTCAGCCTCAGATTACAGGTGCCTGTTAGCTTTTGGGCCTCCGCAGCTTGTTTGCATTTCTGAGAGGTATCGAACCACGTCTCATTAAAATCTGAACAGGCCAAGATGTCAACGGCGTGTCAATATCACTACAAGTGGAATTATTTTTTCTGCCCAAATGCAACATTTTTTTTTCGTAACCCCGTCGATATTCCTGGGCTGGCGTTGGTGGGGGAGGGGGGGGCTCCGGGGGGGGGGGGGGGGGGTATGGGTGGTGTGTATAGCGCGGAGCACGCTCAGCTCATGTAGTAATGAAAGGACTGACATGATGGCGTTGGCTAGCTCGCTCGTAGCGTGGATTTATGGCTTCTTGGAGGAGTCAGGGTGTCCTGGCTCTCGCCTCCTCCTCCTCCTCCTCCTCCTCCTCCTCCTCCTCCTCCTCCTCCTCCATCCCATCCTGAGCGCTCGCTCTCTCCCTTCCTGGCGATCATAACACCAGCCATTAAGTAAATGCTTCCTTATGCTGTAATCATGTGTAAAAGGCTCACAATTACCATGCTATAAATCGGCGGCGCTGAAGCTCCTCCTGGAGACGTAAATATTCCCCTATAGGCTCCTTATGATCGTGGGAACAGCCTCTAATCATGATGTATGCTCCTGTCTCGTGTTGCTGAAACGTGATCGAAAGCCCTTTCCCTACCCCCCGGCGTCTCAACCTGACCGCCCCCCCCACCACAACACCCAACCGCCTCCTCCTCCTCCTCCTCCTCCTCCTCCTCCTCCTCACAGGTTCCACCCCCACAGCCCCCCCTCCTGCCCCCCCTCAGCCCCCCAGCCCACCCCCTGCTGATTTCTTGGGCCAGGGGCTGATAGAAATTATTGATTAAATCTGTGCAGCTCAGACTCCTCGACCCACAGAGGCTGGTTAACCCCTTCAGCGCCGCAGTAGCTGCAGGAGAAGGATGAAAAAACAACAACAAAAAAACAACAAGAACCCCGCGCTCGCTCGCTCGCTCGCTCGCTCGCTCACTCGCTGGCGAGGTGATGCACCGTTTGCTGATGCTCATATGCAGATGGGTAAACGTGGCGCTGACCTTTGAGCCGGCGACTGTACGCGGCGAGAGCTGGACAGGCTTTGTGGCTTTCATTACTGTGGGGGTGGTGCAGGCACTGGAGCCCACACGTAAACCGCATTGACCTTTCTTATTCATTTAGACCTTTAGTCAAGGGCTTCGGCCATCATCTTTAAAGTTATAGTCTCTGACCCCCCCCTCGCCGCCCCCCCTCGCCGCCTCACACACTCCTTGACTTTAAGTGTCCAAGCTGAGGCTGTGTGGTCTCTATCCCGCCTTCTTCCTCCCTGAATAAATCCTGATTGCCTCCTCCACAGCCTGAGGTTGGGCTGGAGATGCATCTCATATACAGTAATCCATACAGCACACACACACACACACACACACACACACACACGCACACACACACACAAAGGAAAAACACTGCGGATAAACCTGAGGGATCACCTCCTCCGTGTTTTGCAGAAAGACAATTATTCAAGGAGACAAAATGGCAGCAGCTACGTTCACTGAGTACGCCGTTATGGACACCAAAAGGCCGTGTGTGTGTGTGTGTGTGTGTGTGTGTGTGTTTGAGCCAGCGCTGCATTAAGGAGGATCATCTTAAAACTTGAAGCAGAGAGCACTTGAGCTATCTTCAGGCTGAGAGCAAAAGGCAACGCGCATTCTAATTCCAGTCTCGATTCGCCGATGCGGCCGAGGTGTGTGTGGGCAAGGCGTGCTGCTCTTTCCCATGGAAATCAATACGGGCTTGTAATTAAACAAAAGGGGGTTGGCCAAGGAGGGGGGGGGGGGCACAACAACCCCATTCGGAAAGTAGGTTATGTAGAAAAGTGCCGAGCTGTCCAAATGTGGCTTCTCTGCCAAGAAGTAAATATGCAGCTTTCACAGAGAGAGAGAGAGAGAGAGAGAGAGAGAGAGAGAGAGAGAGGGAGAGAGAGCATCGTCAAACATTAGCACACTGCTCTGTGTAGAGGCCTTAATTTTTTATGAGTCTGATTGATCGGCTCCTCGGACGTGGAGGAGCGACTCCTTAAAATAACGTCTGTGTTTGTAAAGAAGAGGAAACGAGGAAGCTGCTGCATGTGAGAGAGAGAGAGAGAGAGAGAGAGAGAGAGAGAGAGAGGGATGATTGACGACCAGATGGGACGAACAAAGGGCTCTGTTTCTGAAAGGAAGAGGCGTTTAGCATACAGAGCGGTCACATGACCAGGAGCGGCCTCATCAGCGCTCATTTCTGTCAAATTAAAAAGAACAAAACCAGAGAAGAAGAAGAAGAAGAAGAAGAAGAAGAAGAAGAAGAAGAAGAGCTGCAGAGATAAGTCATCTCCAGATAAGAGGATTTGAGGCTGTGATGCTGTAAGGTTCTGCTGAGTGGAGGATGTTCACATGTGCTCTCAGAGTCCAACAATCAAAGATCAATAATTGTGAAGGGATTGCAAGAGTGCACAATCATTACCTATGAACCCTATTGTGTTGTTGGGCTTAATCAGTGGAGCTGCTGACAGAGAGCGAAGCGCAGTGATCAGGAGGGACGGCTCACACACACGCAGCACTCACAGACCCCTGCAGTGAGCACAAACACACACACACACTCACACACACACTGGTGTGTGCTCGTCTCATGTTGCCGTGTTCACTTGGATCTCTTTCTGAGCGGCGTGTATCAGATGGGCCCTCGGTCCCTGTGGAGGGACGACACTGTAACACGGCCCCGTACAGCGTGCCGCCGTGTCTTCATCCCCCAAGAATATCAAATGTCACGCAGCAGATCAACGCCACCTCTCAGGAAAATCTTTAACATGTGAAATCTGTGGAAATACTACGAGGCCCAGCAGCCCGTCAGGTGAATTATGGATCAGTCAACACAGACCGACCCTGAGTCCTCCTGGTTCCTCCGCCTGCAGCCTCTCAGAGCGTGTGGCGTTCGTATTTAGCCGCGCAGTAATCGCCTCGCTGACGACGCTGATAAAAAGATGTCTGGCGAAAGCTCGAGTCTCATTTGCATCGGCTACCTCGCCAAGTCAACTTCAGCCGCGTGCTGAGCAGATATAAATCAGCGCGCGCATGAATCAATGGCTCCGCGGCGGCAGATCTGCACAAATTATTTCGTGGGCTCAAAAGTGATTAAAGGCGCCGGCCGCCGCTCACGCTGATCTTCATGCTTCAGTTCAGCAGAGGGCGAATGTCTGCGGCTGTCTGATGATTGTAGCTACTGTACTAATCAATAGGAGCTGTTTGGAGGCCGAGTAAACAAAGGAGCCGCACATATGGCCTCTTTTCTGCCTCAAACTGACCTCAATGTGCGGCCGAGTTGGGATCTACCCAGCTGCAGAGACAATAGAGGAGGCAGAGGTGTGTGTGAGGAAACATCAGAGCCATGCTTCCCCTCATCCCTCAACCTGAGCTGCATACTGAGCGCTGGACAGCAGCTTTTTTAGGGGAAGACGTGGAGGAGGAGAGGGAGGAAGGAGGCATGTGGGGAAAAGCCGAGCAGAGTGTGTGTTTGTTGTTTCTGTGAGAAAGAGAGAGAGAGAGAGAGAGAGAGAGAGAGAGAGAGAGGAGCAGAGTCTGATCTTACCCTCTAGCCGGAGCGAAGCCATCCTTTGAAACTCAGGCTCCTGCAGCCAGCGGGACATCCTCTTAAAGGTCTCGCGGCCGGACTTGAGCTTGCCCCAGGGCTTGGGGTTCCTCAGGAGGTCAGACAGCGTGCCCTGTGACCGACACAGAACCCTCTCTGCGAAGATGGCCTGGGGGATGCTGTACCTCTTCAGCTCCGTGATGATCCTCTGGGCCACGTCCCGGGTGTTGATCTCCTCCCCGGCGGAGCTGCCGCCTCCACCGCCGCCCGCCAGCATGCCCTCTCCGGGCGAGCAGGAGGCGGACGATGAGGAGTGCAGGTGCTCGGCCATCTTGGAGGCCTGCTGGCTGGGGTGGTGGTGGGGCTGGTAGTGCTGGCTGTACAGGTGGGGGTGGTGGCTGGGCGGGTGCTGGTGAGCCTCCATTTTGTTCAGCTGATGTCCCACCGACACGTCGCCTCCTCCCAGGCCCGGTGGGGACATCTCCCGGCCGAAGTCTGTCGTCCTGCAGAAAAGGCTCCCTCCGTGGACGTCGTAGCCTCCGTGCAGCATCTGCCCGCCGTTGCCGTTGGGGCTGCCGTAGCTGTGCATGGAGGAGCCCAGGCCCGAGCCTGCGGAGGGGGGCGAGAGGCTCTGGGACATGGCCAGATCTTTGCCGTAGGGGTTGTAGAAGTTGGTGCTGAGGTGCGCCCGGTCCTCACGCATGAGGGTGAAGCTGCCGATGACGTTGCTGACGGGGAGGCAGGGGTGGTGGTGGTGGTGGTGGTGGAACTTGTCATCAAACGGCTGCAGAGGAGTGAGCGTGGTGTAGGTGCTGCCCGAGCTGGACGGGGAGTCTCCGCTGTAGCCCAGCGCGGACATGGAGTGGTCGAAGCCTGGGGGACGGGGCTCCGGCTCCAGAGACATGGAGGGGCCCCCCAGGGAAGGCCTGGGGAAAGCAGCCGAGAGGTCTCGCGAGTGCAGCATGGCCCTGCCGTCCTGGCTGTGAGCCAGATCCGAGTGGCTGTGGAGGGACATCTCGCCCAGACCCCCGTCCATCTTCAGGTTCAGCGGCTGAAGCTGCTGGTTCTCTTCCTGTTGTTGGTCTGGAAGCTCTCCTGTTACAGCAGACTATGGATTTATTGATTTGTGAATTAATTGATTCCCGGCCTTATGGGGTGTCTAATTAATTATCTGATAACGTTAAGTACTGTCTTCAAGCTCCCTCAAACTCCCAGAGAAGCAGCCTGCAGCAGCATGAGGAGCCTGTGCTGTGTTTCTGACTCTGTCTTGTGCAGCAGCAGCAGCAGCAGCAGCAGCAGCAGCAGCTCTCTGCGCTCTCGGATCTTTGGTCTGTTCCGGGCTGAGCTTCGCTTTGTGCCTGTGAGAGAGGAGACAGACAGGCGCTGGATTTAAACTTTCATGCTCACAGAGGAGGAAACCAGCTGGAAAAAAAGGCGCGTTTTCTCAGCCTTCATCGGCTGGTTTCACTCTGCTTTCCTTCAATAAATGTGGCTCACAGATCGCGCTCAACATGAGATAAACTGAGGCTCTCTGTGCGCATTCTGGAAATCACTGAACTCGTGAAAACAGAAGCAGCGCGCATGCGAGCAGCCGAACATCACCCAACACGCTTTATTTCAGATTTACTCCACATGTCGTCAAATGAACCTGCGCGAATCTTTCAGCACAAAAACACAGAAGCTGAAGATCTCGAAGGTTTTTTTTTTTTTGTAGTCGTGAAGGTTTAGAGGAGAATCCTACCTTTTACTCTCCACTTCTCAGCGCGCGTCCTCGGCTGTTGTCCGTCCTGTGCATGTCTCCGATTGTGTCGCCGAGCAGCCCTGCAGATTCACACAATTGGTCCTCTGCGCCCCGGGGTGCTACATTCACCGAAACCAGAGAGCAAAAAACCATCTGCGGTGAAACAGGCGGACGGGTCTCGGTGGCGCTCTTCGTTCACTCTTTGTTTTCCCGCTCCAAATATCTCCCGCTCCGGAGCCTGGTTTTTTCGCTCTACACTAGCAGCTCTCCTCTTTTTTCTTTCATTATCTCGTGAGATTTTCCTCCTCCCTCTGCCTGCCACTTCATCGATCTCACCACCAACTCTTTCTCCTTCTCCTCCTCCTCTCCTCCTCCCCCTCTCTGCTCACATTGACTCTCTGCTTTCAGTGCGTCACGGCCTTAAAAATCTGACAGATGTGCGATGAAATTCCTACTCCAATTAACCCTTTCTCTGCGGAGGGAGGGAGGAGGGGGGGGTGGACGGATGGACTGACGGCCGGGGATGGGTGTGGGGGTTGGAGATGCTCCCTCTCTCTCTCTCTCTCTCTCTCTCTCTCTCATAACCCCACAGGTTAAACCTCCTTCAGCTGATTGCAGCGCACAACTTATGAATTATGTGCGCACATCCTGCTCATTGTGCTGCGCTCGGCTGTTTACGGCGTCTGATCAATGGACTTTTACAAGCTGCAGCTAATGTCGTTTACTTCCTTTACATGGAACAAGTGAGGCCGCTGCTGCTGCTGTCAGTGTGAAGAATTATCAGTAACATGCGGCTCATGAGGGGATGAAATAAGTCCGGATTTATTTATAATATTTGGAGGGAAAAAAAGGCGGTTTGTGGTTTCATGTTTGAATCTTTGAGGAGCGCGAGGCCTTTGCGTGATTGTGAAAACGAACGAAGGGTGAATATGCAGTTATGCAAATCATCTCCCTCACTTATTGACCCCAGAAAAAAATCCATCCATCTCCACTCTGCTCACCACCTTATTACCAGAGCGCCTGACTCTCTCTCTCTCTCTCTCTCTCTCTCTCTCTCTCTCTCTCTCTCTCTCTCTCTCTGAAGCTCTAAACATTCAGCCATGTCTTCTTTATTTCTTCCGGCTCATCATCTTCCTCAACCTTTCAGGAATAAACGCCGTCAAGTGACGCTCGTGCTTATCCCAGCTCTTAATCAGCACTCAGCTCACTCACAGAGCGAACACTTCAGTCTGGAAAGTCCCTCAGCAAGATCAATGCGACTCTCTCTCTCTCTCTCTCTCTCTCTCTCTCTCTCTCTCTCTCTCTCTCTGCCTCCAGAAGACCCTCGACCTGCTGCTGCTGCAAGACATTGCGGGACGGGCCTGCTGGGAGCGCGTGCATGTGTGTGCACGCGCAAACCTGTCCTCTGAATGCAATATCTGGCTTCATGCAGACTTTAAAGCATGCACCTAAACGCGCGTCCACGTGTCCCATTAATGTGCACAGGCGCCTGTGTGAGAAGCATAAATACGTGTACATCTCGAGTCTGCATGACGAGGCCCGTGCGTGCGTGCGTGATTGCGCGCCTCAGAGAGAGACGCAGCGGCAGACAGAGCAGGGAGGCAGCGCGCATACTAATCATATCTGTCTGTCAGTTTAATTTTCAGAGATGAGCAGTTCTGGCGTTTGGAAACAGCGGAGCGGTGCGCGGTGTGGGACCGCCGGCTTCCCGGAGCAGATGCTGCCCTATCGATCCACCCCGCGCGCGGCCAGCACGGAGGGATGCGTGTATGGATGGCGAGTAGCTGGAGGTAAAATGGTCAACAGCTACAGAGCGAAAATAAAAGGTCCTTCTGGAAGGTCGGGGTGAAAGTTCACCTTCTGTGGCTGCAAAATCCGAGAGGAGAGGCTGACACCCGAGCTGAGGGCCCCAGACTTTCTACACGGGGAAGCTGACACCCTGTGGGACGTTCAGGGTCCCGGTTTGTCATCACGGGGTCACAAAGATTCACCCGTTATCTAATAAGAGAAAATGAGCATGCGTAATGAAAAAAAAACAACAACCATGAAATAAATCTGCATCCCTGACGCTGGTATGATGGATTTCACTGCACAACAAGCTCCAACATTTCCATCCAGATTCACTCTCCTGCTGCCAAAACATTTACATCCATTTAGCTGATGCTCTCAGAGACTCACAGTGAGGGCATCAAACCTTCCATCACCCGCAGGGCCATAAATACACCCGCGGATGCTCACGTTTTTAGCCATTTAGCTGCAGCTCCTCACTCCAAGTGACTTTTAGTGGAAGAAGCTTTTAATCTGAAGCCGATATGTTCAGATTCTGACCGTCCTGCTGCGCGCGTGATGCTGCCACCCTGAGGGACGTGCATCAAATCCTGCTTCTCCGATATTACATGCAGGGGGTCAGGGGTCAGAGGACATCGGCGTGACATTGAAGTGACCATTCATGAGCTGCAGAGTGGATGGAATCCAAACAGAGGATCTTCTGCAGCGAGAGAAGATCCACGATCCCCTCCTCAGGACGGATTAATCAAATAATAATCAAATAATTCACACTTTATTAAAAGATAAACAAATTTAAGGAGCATTGCATGATTCTGTTTCTGCTGCTTCACGCATGCGTCGTGCACCCTCGTCCCGTGAGGCCTGCAGCAGCTGCAGCATGAAGCAGAGGGGAAAACAGCAGGCTGCATTATTCATCCTGTACTTTAACAGCGTTTAACGCCCCCAAAACCCCGCGGTTTAATCACCGAGTAAACGTCATCACTTATTGGGAAATGATAACAGATGAGTGCACGCGCACAGGTTTGAATGAGATATTGACTCTGTGTTTGTAGCAGCGAAAAACAAAAAGGAAGTGAAGGGAAACAACAGCAGCGGCCTGGACGAACTCTGAGGAAGGAACTCTGTTTTTATTTATTTATTTATTTATTTATTTGTTTATTTATTTATTAAACTGAGTGGAGGGTGATTATTGTTTTTATTTTAAACGCTAAAACATTATTTTGGTGAGTCGTCATGTTTAAATAAAGACTGAAGAGGAGGAGGAAGCAGCTTCAGGGTTTGAGACTCGTTTTCTCTTCATCTCATTGGAGTGGATTTAATCTCTCTCTCTCTCTCACACACACACACACACACACACACACACACACTGAGACTTCACACACTCCTGGAACAAACATGAATAAAGAATCATAACCAACAGAACAGTTCATAATAATAATAATAATTCAAGAACAACTCGGAACATGAAGTATTTTTCACACCACTTTTATTGTGAAATTTGCACACATTAAATACAACACGTTCGAGCTTTTATTTTGAAAGGGAACAAAAGGTCGATGATAAAAAACACCCAAAATTTTCCCTGAACCAAAAAAAAACTTCAGCAAGTTAAAAAAAAAAATATTCATACACACACACACACACACTTTAAACTGATCTCCTTCTGCAGCAGCTCTGAGTCATTTTTTATTAATTAAACTCCAATTAATGAGCCTCACCTGTTCACTCGCACATGCGCACCTCGCAGCGTCTCACCATCAAACAGATTTTTAATGTAGCTGAAATTTCTTCCAAATGAAGCTGTTCTAGTTTAAATGTGTGACTCAGTGTTGTTTTTATTACAGCCTGTGTCCTCTCTGTTTAACATGTTAATATGAAGTTAAATGATGTGAAGCCTCCTCATCAGTCTGCAGGTGTTTGTATCAGACATTTATTTGTATTCATAGTTAATAAAAGCAGCATTAACGCTGAACTCTGTGTGAACCTGTGTTTTATTTTAAAATAAATATGTGAAGCAGAATTTAAACTTCTGTAAAAAACTTGTGATCAAAGTAAAGTGACTCGTGCGGCCGCAGGTGTGACAAATAATTTAAGCTACACACTTCCTGCATTTAGCCTCAAGATAACATCACAGAGTTCAACGCGATAACAGCAGCAAAACAATCACATGCGTGATTTAGATCTGAATAATAAGCACATTTCATATATATATATATATATATATATATATATATATATATATATATATATATATATATATATATATATATATATATATATATATAAACCTGCAGCTCTCGTGCTTTTTAAATCATCTGCAGCCAATAACATCACTGTACGCGTTTTAATGCAGCTCAGACTTCAATATAAAAACAATTAAAATAAAAGTCATAAAATAAAAAATGAGCATTTTTACATTTAAAAATATAAAATCAGAGAATCAGAGAAGCGTTTTTATCCTTTAGGAATTAAATGATCTGATTTCATCAGTTTTAATATTTTTCTGCTGTTTTTCTCTTTTTCTTCTTGTCATCTTTTCTTTTCTTTTTTTTTTTTTTTTTTAATTTCACTCCCTTCCTCATCCAATCGATAAAATCAATTATTACCACGAGACCTGGCGTTACGCAGATCACAATGTGAATAATCGATATCTGAATTAATTTGACCGGATTACATCTGAAAGGGAATAAAACGAACCAGAGAGATTAAAAAAATAAGATAATAACGGTGGAAATGATCATCGATGGAGGAGAAACACAGCTCTGGATTAAATATATGAGAGGAGGAGAAACACAGCTCTGGATTAAATATATGAGAGGAGGAGAAACACAGCTCTGGATTAAATATATGAGAGGAGGAGAAACACAGCTCTGGATTAAATATATGAGAGGAGGAGAAACACAGCTCTGGATTAAATATATGAGAGGAGGAGAAGCGCGTGAGGAGGTCTGGATCTTCATTTTAACTTTTAGATCTTTAAAATAACGAAACATAAAAAATTAAAATCACAACATGAACAGAATTACTGCCTGTTAAAAATACACTCTACCAATCTGACTGGGTGTGTGTGTGTGTGTGTGTGTGTGTGTGTGTGTGTGTGTGTGTGTGTGTGTGTGTGTGTGTGTTTGTAGTCAGCAGGCCGCACGCTGTTAATGCATGTGAAGTGTAGGCCTACACACACACACACACACACACACACACACTCACACACACACTCTCTCACACACACACACACACACACACACACACACACACACACACACACACACACACAAACTTCATGGTAAAAATTCAGAAGCTTCTTTTTTTATTGTATTGTCTCAATAATCTGAATAATCTGAATAATCCCAGTTTCGTCCCAGTCCGATGAATGAAACGCGCAGTGGTGATGATAAATAATCCAGACGGTGTTTCCTCTGGCGGGAAAACAAACAGATAAATTCACAGCATCAGCGCCTCTCTGGAAACTCTTCCCGCCCTGACTGAATGCTAATCACGTTATTTTCCTCCGTTCTTCGCGCCTTTAGCTGCAGTAATGATCGTGTACGCCATGATGTGGAACTTGACTTCGCAGCGTGAATAATGTTATTATCGATCATATCTGGGATTAATGCAAATTACCTGCTTTAATTCACTGCGTTCGGCTCCTGCTGCTCCTGCTGCACAGCAGCCAATAATGTGCAGCTTGCATGCAAGTGCTCCTGCAGGGTCAGGCAGGTGTGTGTGTGTGTGTGTGTGTGTGTGTGTGTGTGTGTGTGTGTGTGTGTGTGTGTGTGTGTGTGTGTGTGTGTGTGTGTGTGAGTTGAGTTTCACCTGTAGGAGAACATTTCAGGGAGGATGTTTCTGAGGTCTTTTAATCCTCTGATCAGATTCGTGGGTATTTTCTCCATTGCAGAAATAAAAACTTTACTTTTTAAACTTTTTAAGTTTTTCTTTAGAAAAAGTCTGTTTTTGTTGTTTTTTTTGTTTTGTTTTTTTTTCTGTATTTGTGAGCGCGCCTCAGCCCCGAGCGCGCGCCCAGCCAGTATCGATCCGCGCATTTTAATCAGCTTCCCATTTGCCCTACAACTATTTTTCATATAAAATGTAAATGTCTCCCTCTGTAATTGGCGCCGCATTCTTTATGCAGATGAAATTATCTGGTGGGCCGCGCCGCGCGGAGCAGGAAGGAGCTTTAATTTATGCACCAACAGGAGCTCAAGGGGAGCAAAGGTCGATAAGTCACTACTTGTCTGAGTTTATTTCTTTTCTTTCCTCTCCTCCAGGCCCTCTCTCTCTCCCTCTCTCTCTCCTTCCCGCTCACTCCCTCTCTTTTTTAGCCTGGAGTCAGAGCTCATTAGAAGTTTTTAAAAGTTACACAATTAGTGGTTTCCATCGTTAGTCAGGCTGCAGAAGTCAAGTGTTGCTCTCACGTGTTTGTGCTACAGGTGCAGTTTTTCTCAGAGGACGTCATTTCCTCTTCACACCTTTCCTACAGGTTCACTTCACCCTCCAACCAGACAGAAACCTGCTCTCAACCAGAGAGCATTCCTGCACCTGCTGCTGTATTTTACATTACAGACATAATACTCACAAAAATATCATTATCATTAAAAAAAAGGTGTTTTATTATTTAGAATTAATACGAAATATGAGCTTAAAAACATGCTGCAAAAATAAAAACATGACTTTCCTTTCCTTTCTAATTTGGATTCAAAAAAAAGTTTTCACAGGAGAGCAACTTTACACCATTTCTTTAAAAAAATTAGATCATTAGTGTAAAATAAAATCAAGTTTTTTTTAAAGGGAGGAGGAGATTAAATAAAGACATTAAAATGAAAAAGAAATGCTGAAATTTACAGTTTTTGTTTGTTTTCTATTTTAGGATTGGGAAAAAAAAACAGAGTGAGACCTCCTCTTTTTAAGTTACATTTAGCTGCACAGAAAAACGGATGTTTTGAAATATTTTTGGAGGATTAAATATTTTCTCTCTCACACACACACACGGATGATGCACGGCTGATTAAAGGTGAGGACGGATCACAGCTGCTGCTCTGATGACGTTTGGATCTTTTGGTTTTAAGGTTTTAACCGTCTGACAGGAAAACAAGCACACATGACAGAAAACACACACGTGAACGATTCAAGGCCTGCAAACACACACATGCACTGTCAGGCCTGCGGTCCAAACACTGCAGGCATCAGTCTGTGCAGAGATCAGGCTGCATGCAGTGAAACACTAAATATTCCTCCTCCATGCCACAGCACATGCAGACACACCCACTCACACACACACACACACACACACGTCGACACAAACATACAAATAAACAAGTCTGCGTCTTCCTTCACCCCCCCCCCCCCCCCCCCCCCCCCCCCCCGTCTTTTCTTCCTTCCTGCCCTCCACACCTTCCCGTCCCTCTCGGAATAAAAAGCGCCTCTCTTGGAAAACCTTGGCGTGCATCTTAAGAAATCCCTGACCGCACGCTGCTTAACATGGTCACCGCCTGATAAAAATACAGTTTAAAAAGCCTGCCTATTGATCTCACACACACACACACACACACACACACACACACACACACAGATATTTTCTGCTACCATAATGCATGCTTTCGCCTCGGCCTGTCAGCTTCACAGCTTGTGGATGTGAGAGTGTGTGTGGGTGCAAATGAGTGTGTCTCACAGCCCGAGAGTGTGTGTCAGTCAGTCTCTCCAGCCGGCCCGTGTAACTCGGTGGGGGATCAGAGGCAGCAGGGTTTCTCTCTTTGCTTCCTTAGTTTTCCAGTCAGGTCAGCCCCCCCCCACCACCACCCCACCTCTGTCTTTGCATCCCTCCTCCTCCTCCTCCTCCTCCTCCTCCTCCTCCTCCTCCTCCTCCTCATCTTGCTTCCCCCTCTCCTCCTCTTCTCAATTATTCCCTGATTTTCCTTCCCCGCTCGGCTGTTAAATCCACTCTGCATCCTTTTCTCCTCCTGCGGCTGCGGCGGCTGCTGCTGCTGCTGCTTCCTCTCCGTCCATCCGTCCGAGGCGAAGGCGAGGTGCGTGTGTGCAGCCTCTCTTTCACTCCCTCTCCCTCTCTCTCTCTCTCTCCCTCTGCCTTCTCTCTTTAATCAGCATGTTAATAAGAAAGGTAACTAATCAATACATTCAATGGCCTGGCTTGGCGATTGATACCATCTCCATCCACCTCCCCCTCGCTCTCTCCGCCAGCTAAACACACACACAGAGTGACACACACACACACACACACATACACATAAACACAGAGCCGGAGTGGAGGAGGACAGTCTGAGGTGCAGGGCCTTGCTGCTAATTTAGTCGTATCTTTATGCAGACAGCAGGATGTTTGAACATCTTCAGCCTTAAACAGTCGTGTGTGAAGGTGTGAATAACGACTCGCTCCGAGCGTCCAGGAACAAAAACGGCCTCAGAGGCTGCAACTTCCAACACTGAGACGGAGGCTGATCCTGCATCTATTGATTGTTGGATACAGAAGAAAGAGGAGAGTGGAGCACCAGAAGAGGACACGGTGCAGTCATGCAAATTCTGATGGAGCACAGGCGCAAGGCGGGGATGATGCTGCCGGAGCTCCAAGGGAGAGAATTTAGGTTAAGAGGCGAGAACGAGGATTCCTTCATCAGTCGTCCGTTTTCATCCTAAAACCAGCGAATCACGACGGGAGCTGTTCGACCCTCATAGAAGGGTTGGACCAGAGGTTCCCAAAGTGAGGCCTTAAAAACTGTCCAGAATCCAAAACTGTTCACAAATCTATCATTGTAAAATGTGAACAACACGAGGGGTTAACTTGTATATGAAACCATGAAACCAGCTCCCTTAGCCAGGATGACGGTGGTTTCAGTTGAGGCAGCAGATTAATTCAATGGGATTAAATATCAGATTAAATATCTTTGCCCTTCTTATCGTCTGTTTTTGGACAGGCCTTCTGATTGGTTCACCCAGCACGGCCACCTGGAGGTCTGAAAATCTAAAACCTTGTGAATCCAGATACTCTCTATGATATCACTCAAAGACAGACCGTAATCCAGCCGGGAAAAGAAAAACCTCCTTTAAATGTGCAGAACCCTCCGCTGTCTTCAGTCCTGAACCAAAACCAAAACCAAGCTGCTTCTCTCAGCAGCTGATCAGAGAGCAGGCCTTCATTCAGGTTTGAACGTGGAACTGCCAACAGCTTTAGTCCTTGAGGAGAGGGCTTAAGAGGTCAAAGGTCGGGGGAGAGGCCACTGAATATGGAGCTGGACAAAACCCGTTTTTCACACCACATCCGATGAATGTTTCCAAAGAGTTTGAGTTCCGACTGATGAAGAACCGTAGAATAAATGAACGTCTCACTTTGCTTTCAGGAACTCCTGGTGGTAATGTGATACAACCAAAGACAGCGGTTGTCAAACACTTCTCTGATGATATAAAAACAGTCACAATAACCCGAGACAGCAGACAGAGAGCTGGACCTGTCAGGTCCGAAACTGGAGGAGAGACACACGGAGAGACGTCCACAGCACCACAGAGACCTCAGAGGAACTTCCACAAAGAAACAATCAGAGGACAAAGGTTTAAGGCTAACTTTCCATATTCTTTGCTCTTATTGTTCTCATGTTTCGTTTGTTCAGTAGGTGTGTATATTTTTAACTCTTTTTTATTACAGCTTTTTTGTTGCTGTAACAGCAAAATTTCCCTGACTGGAGGATGAACAGATGAATCTTCTCACCCTGTTATAAACCTCTCTGTCTTTAGTCTGAGAGTGAATTCACCCCGTTGCTGCTTTCTGCTGGACTTTAAACATCTTTACAGCTTCAGGTTCGACCCTGCAGATCTGGAACACTTCCTGAAAACTTGGAGGACGTTTCTTCTGGGGGAACAGCTGCTCACTCTGACGGCAGAAGGGGTCATGAGTCTTAAAGAAGCTGTGAAGGTTGGAGTTCAGTTTGGTTGAACTGATTTACACTGGTTACAAATTAAATGTTTGATAAATAAGAAAATTAAAAAAATAAACAAAATTATATTAGGAACCAATCTGAAGCCGAGGCCTGCAAACACCAACAAGAACACGTAATGTAGCACACGTTTCAGCACTGTATGTAACAGCCATGACATGTAACAGCACGTCATGTTATTTCACCCATTTAAGAAACGTTGGTGCGTCCGTGTGAACGTTTGTGGCTCAACACTGAAACTCATGGAGGTGTTGAAAATGTCTCATTTCTGTGTTTAAAGAACGTTTCCACGGTGATGCGAACACACACCTGGATTTGGACTCTTTTTTTTTTTTTCCCCTTTCACACCTTTCACAGCCATACAGGCCCTAAATCCTCCCATTTGAAGAATTTTGGTTGCCAGTTGCTGTTAAAGGTATGTGGATATTTGGCCAGGGAGGTCCATGCAGCCCTTAAGGGCACGAGATGGTTTTCAGTCACAAGGGAAGGGAATATTTAAGAGCTGAAAACTCGCACAGCTTAGGGCTGCAAACAGAGAAACATCTCGTACCAAAGCAAACATCCACTTCTATCTCCCTCTCTCTCTCTCTCTCTCTCTCTCTCTCTCCCTCCCCAATATTATTAATAGATAGAAGGGAGGAAAATGCACAAGCGCTCACACAGAGACACATAAGTCCTCCCTCCTCGGGATATGGAACTCCAACAGACATGAAAACGCTCAGGCTCCTTCTGAGGAGGACATGAGAGGCATGGCACAGGATGAAGGGAAATCCTTCATACAGGAAGAACACAGGCAACCGCCAGAATGCAAGGTGGCCTTTCAGGGCCGACTGCATGGGTTTCTCCCCGTGACCCTCAACCCGGCACACACACACACCGACACACACACACACACCGACACACACACACACAAAACCTCCCACCCCCTTCTGTGCAGAGCCTTTTTTGCCTTCTGGTAACTTCTCTCTCAGTGCGAGGCTTACAGTGTGATGTAGATCCTTTTACATTTGTCTCCCAGTTTATATCCGCCCCCCCCTCCCCTCCTCTACTTCTCCTCCTCCTCACCCTCCTCCTCCTCCTCCTCCCTCTGCTGCTTCTTCTTCTTCTTCTTCTTCTTCTTCTCTTTTGCCCTGCGTATCATTTTTCACTCGCACAGTGGAACAATCGATATGTAGAAAAGCGCCGCGGTATCATGTATCATTGTGGAATATGTGATATAGATTATGGCGAGTTCATGTTTACGGTATTTTTCTTTCGTGCTGTTTGGATCACAAATGGTTTTTGAGATGCTGCTCTTTATTGAAAGTTCATCATTTAAAACAGAAGATTGCAGAAGCAGAAATAAATTGATTTGTTTTTTTAACTGAAAGGTTTTTTCATGAGTCAAAGCAACGTAAGAAATGTTGCACTAACATGGAGCTGTTTAAGATGTCACCTCGTTTCAAAGGGTGCGTATAACACTGCAGTTAAAATGCACAAATAAAGAATTTTACTCCTCCAGCAGTGTGTGTGTGTGTGTGTGTGTGTGTGTGTGTGTGTGTGTGTGTGTGTGTTTATGACAGAAGCTTTGCAATAAATTTCTCAAACTCCTCTGCAATTTAGTGAATTGTGCATTTGGGCAAATTGCTTTTTTCTGTGCTGTGTTTTAACTGGGATTTTGTAATATCCCTTTCCTTAGAATATAGGCAATATGTTTGTGAGAATGGGTTCTTGAATAGCTGTTTGTTTGTTGAATCAATATTTTAATAAATGGTCATCGGCTGCTTTAAAATCACGAGGGTGTCATAAATGTTTTCCGAACCTCAGACCTCATTTGATGTCCATAAAACTGGTCTAATAGTCGGTTTCCAATTTTGTTCCAGCGTTACGTATGTGCGCTGCAATGCGAATCGCACACTCTGCATTGATCTCTGAGAGACAGAACAAAGATGGCGGACGACACGCTCTGCTCTCTCGCGTCGTCTCTCTGCTCGGCTCATTTCTCTCTTCGAGCTGAGGTCCAGTTTCATTGCATTATCTGCATGTCCGGATCGTCCCAGAGGAGCTGCAGAATGACCAGTGGCCCTGCTGACCCTCAGAGCTGCTGTCACCCTTCATCACCCCGCTCTCCATCTTGGATGGTGTGGTCACCTAGCAACCAGGGCCAGGGTTCGCCGCTCATGGACCAGAGGCTATTGGGAAATCAATCGATACGCCTCGGCCCAACCTAGTGAGCTGCCTGCCTGGCTGCCTGGCTGGCTGACTCCCCCTCCTCTCCCCCTCCTTACACTCCTCCTCCCCCTCTCCCTTGTTATGGCCAAATGAAGACGATGCAGTTCTCACTTTTCCACACCTCGCTGTACGTGGATATCCTGTTACAGGATAAGAAATGCCTCTGCTTGCCAGGGGCTTGCAGCTCTTGAGGCTGATGTATCTGTGCTGTCATCCGGCCTCTATTTCCACCAATGTTTGGATTGAGAGGCGGAGAGACAGCAATTAATCAAATATCAGAAGAGGATCTCTTTCCTTTCACAGTATCAGCCGTGCAGAAGTGCTGACCAAAGATTACACTGGTGCACAGCTGCACCCACCCCTTCCTCCACCACATTTATGAGTTTCTTCCAGCACGCTGAAGCTCCTCTGTGCTTCTTGGAGCAATAACTCCACCGCTCCAATCCTCCTTTGGCTCATCCTTTGGACCATTTCCACACGGGTCTATGTGAATCTAATTAGAAACCTATCAGACAAGAATTCAAAGATCACTTTCATCAGCCGAACAATGAAAAATGTTAAAGGGATTACAGATCCCCCAAAAACAAAGATTTTTTAAGCTCATATAGAAACATCCACAAGGTCAGATCTGCTTAGCGAGACCTCTATTTATTATGGAGGTTCCCCTTCACAACCTCTACAATCAGGCTGGGGTCAGCAACCCTTGATCCCCTCCGACCATTTTGGGAGGATGGGCCAAACTCGATCGCCTTAAACAGTTTAAGACAGAAGGCTCGGGGAAGAGGAGAATGATGAAAGGATGGGGGGAGAAGTGAGGTAATAAGAAGGGGGGTTAGCACCGACAACAAACCAGTGCTAATCTGTTCTCCAATCGGATTTATCAAACTGACCACCTGAAAGAACCTGGTGTTCCATCTGGGCTGCTGGGAGACCGAGTCACAGGGTCTGGATAATAGTCCCAGGTCCTGGATAATACTCACAGCACCTTTAAAAACACCTTCACCTAATATTCCACTGAAGTCCAGTTCAGCACTGTTAGAGGAAAGACCGATAGAAGGCAACTCTTCAGCTACGAAAGAAAGGGAGAGAAATTTCCACAGGATCTAAAAATACTCTGGTGTCAGCATCTGAACTTTCCTTTATGTGCTGATCATAGAAGTTGAAAAGGATGTTTGAGGCACTTTTTTTAATTTCTAAACACCTATGTAATTTTGTAAATAAACATGTATGACCTCACAGGAACAGAGAACAACCACGATACTGTATTTACCTCTTTTTTTTTTTAGGGAGGCCAGGGGAATTAGAGTATTTTGACCAAAAGGACATCAGATGGAGTCCTGAACATTTTTACCATCATGAATACAAAAGAAAAATAAAGCTAAGCTATCAAGCTTTGGGAATTCATGACAGAGATTTTTATTTTGTTTATACTACTTTCTTTCAAAGTTTGATGTAATATAAAAATAGCTATTAGGATCAAGTTAACAATTTCAGTTAACCAATATAAGATACAGGAATATCAAAGATATGGTTTTGGGATTCAATCGGGGAGATCATTGCGCATTTCAAGGCACAAACACTGAAGTGCATTGCAAAAAACAGCAGATGTGCCCAACACTTGATGCCAAATAACAACAGGCAGCTGCACCTCCCACCTCTCTCCAGATTAGGCTGACAGATTTCTTGACTTTTGTTGTAGTCATCTCAGCTAAGAAGATGATGCTACCTCTGTTGTGGGGTTTTGCTCCCCAGATGGTCATCCAGCACGTGGCTGGAGGTGGGCCGTGAAATGACCCCCCAGCTGGACACTGTGGCCAGGTCACTGATCTCTGAGCCCCCCTGACTCCCCTCCTCCTCCCTCTTTTTTAGGGCCAGCTGCCATCGCAGCAGTCCAACCCTAATGGTGTTGGATCACCCCCCTCTCCTCCTCTACGACCCCCACATCAGCAGCTAGTCAGATCATGGGGAGTGTCCAGCTGCCCTCTACCCCTCCCCTTCCTCAATCCACTGGCCTTTCACTGGACACAGGAGAGCCTAAGGGGTTAGTGGGGGGGGGGGCAGAGTGTAAAAAGATGGGCTTGTCTGATCTGCACCCCCACCCCAGTAAAGATAGGAAGGGGGCAGATGAGAGCAATAGCCACAAGGATGAGCCATGGCCACAGAGGCATGACATTGACACGGACGAAAGAAAAGAACCTTTTAACCATAAAAGTGGAATAGTCGCCTCTGGAAATCGGAGGCGACAGTAAATGTGTTTGTGAGTGCCAGGGTGTCTCACTCATTGTCCCCATTACATGTCCCATGGAGTACCGGAGAGAAAAGGGGGACAAACAGAAACTAGATGGGCAGAAAGGAGGGGTCGATGCTTAAAAGCATTCTCGGTGACATACGCAGACATGCAGACACACTAAAAAAACTGTTTGGTTGTGTGCAGCTAATGTGCTGCTGCTGCCCGGTACAGTTGGATGACTTGGCACAGGCCCACCCGGCGCAGGGGGAGGTATGCCTCTGCTGGGCTGGAGCCGGGCTGCCTACTGAGAGAGGGGGCTTCTGGGTTCGCTTGCCTGGAGTAATGTCGATAAATCAATAGGACACACGTCACTGCAGGCCCAGAGAAGCCACATGAAACTGTCATTGATCGGCATAAGGTGGAGTGTGTGAGGGGGGGTTAAGGGAAGGGGGGAGGGATGGATGGATGGAGGTGTTGGGATGGGAGGGGTGAGGCTGTGGGGGAAGGAGAATCCAAACACAAGGAACTTAAGGGTCATCTATCTCCCCTCTTCCTCTTGCTCCTCTTTCTTCCTCCCTTTCTCCGAACAATGAGGGCCGCTGCATAGATGGAGAGTCAAGGGTCAGAGCGGCAGCCAGTGGCTGCTGCACAACACTGCAGAGCCACGTGCCCATCAATAGCTGACTGTCACAGCTCACAAAACACAGAGAGCCTCTGGTGATACAGGACAACCGCTGCGTTGTCCACGGTGATGCAACCCACCAATCGTTGACATGTTGCAGTCAGGCTTAAATTTCACTTTTCTGTCATTCAAGCAGATTCAAAGCAGTTTGTTTGTTATGTATCAATGAAATTAGAACAGATACACAAGCTTGGAGCTGTAACACTTAAATGATGCATATCTGTGGTGCACAACCGCCATTTCCTCATCTGCAGCACTGTCGGTAACCACAGCAGCCTGATACAGGGCCACTGACCGTAGCAAGAAGCCACAGCTGATTGCCTTTCCTCCCACTCTCTAACTCGCTCTCTCCCTCTCAATCCTGCGTTTTCAGCAGTAGTTTCGATTGACGATCAATACGGCACATGATCAACACAGGCCCCAGATCACGATATCCATCCCCTTCACTTAGGGCAGACCCAGCTCAGCGCCACTTCTCTGGAGCCGATGATCCTATGGTTCAAAGGGGGCTGGAAGTTCAATGCCCACCACGGTGAGACAGACGGAGGTTTGGTGATTGTCTGGGTGTCAAGTTCTCCTGACAGACTGACTGGCTTGGTCTTCTGGGTTTTGCTCTTGTCGCCCTTCCTTCTAGCCACTCTATTCTTCACTAAATTTCTGTTTCATTTCTCTTCATGTGCCCAGTTGTTGTGAGGTGAGTTGATGGTCAGCACATTGATCATGCTTGCTTGCTCCACCCCCCAAATCAGGGTCAACCACAATAGAAACCTTTTTCCGCTCCACAACAGCTGCCAATTTCAAACTGTCATCTGTGCTGCACGGTGAGGAAGGTTCCTCGTTCAAACTCCCAGTCGAGATTGCATGTTCTCTCCAGGTACTTCCTCCCACAGTCCAAAAAGATGCTCATCATGTTGAGCGGTCACTCTAAGTTGCCTGCAGGTCTGAGAGTGAAACTGCTTTGTGCAGACTGACAGCTGGGATAAGCCCCAGCCCCCTTGCCACCCCGAAAGGGTAAAGTGTTTTGGTACTTGATGGCTGCATGGATCTGTGCATGTTTTTCTAAAAATACCAAACCCCAGACACCCAGATTTGCACCCTACTTGCTGCAAAAACCTAGTTTGCCTCCAAGCGTCCTTCAACCCCCATCATTGAGAGGAGGCGGGGGTCACCAAAATTCCCCCATTTACCCCTGCCCTCGCTCCAGTTTCTCTCATCTCTTTTCCAGTAAGCTATTAACCTTTATGTAATTTCTTTAATTGTGGAAGTTGACGCTGGGCTGGAGCCCCACGTCACCTCTGCATTCATTTTCCTGACACTTTCATTATCACAATAGGTATATGAAATAGACAGGTGCAAAATGCATGGCAGCCCTCTGTCCTCGCTCGGTCGGTTGCCATGGAAACGGCTGATAGAGTAGGTTATCGATCGCTGTGTCCAGTCCCCCCCCCCCCACCCTTTGCATTCCCCTCCTCCCCCTTGAACTGACTTTTTTTCTGCAGTGATGGGCGTGGATCAATAGCCTGTATATTGTATGCTTTTCTCACCATTCGTCCTCCATAACAGCAATACAGAGAGAGGGAGAAGGGGATTGTAAGCGATAGTACTTATCCCCAAAAGAAGAAGATTTGAATAATAAATGGTGTAATCAAAATAACAAAGCCTGGCAGTGTGGTGAAATTAAAACACAGTACAGTTGTAATTGTGCTTCGATGTCTTGGATTGTCTTTTATTTCTGCATAAAGAAAGGAAAAAAAGGCCCCCACATTTCCTTCTCTTTTTCTGTCACAGTTGCTCAAAAAGCACAACATTCCTCTCTAAGCTCACTGTTTACACGTATGTCACGGCACATTTACCAACATATGTACATTTTTAAATCAATTTATCCAAATCCTCTTCTTAAGATTCAAATATATTTCACTATCAGCCATCAGAGAGAGCCGATTCATGTCTTTAAAAATGTGACGGTGAATAGAGGAGCCGCAGCAGACCTGGGGGAGCTCGTTTAAATCTCGCCTGAGGGATCCCTCCAGCGAGGGGTCATGGTTGAAGTCATAGAGCAGCGGATTTAAAGGTGGGCGCTCCTCAAGGTGTCTCTGTCGCCCCGAGGCACGGTCATCACAATTCCAAGAGAAGGTGGAAATAAAAGTGTACTGAGGACACAAAGGCTTTTGGACACTTCTGGAGAAATTAGCCGCCCAGCTCACTGATGGTCAACAACCTTGGCTTAGCTACAAACAGCCCCAACCCCCCCTGGTCTACCCTTCTAAACGACTTGATCCCATACATCACAATCCAACACAACATTTCTCCATACAGTATTGATATTACTCTGACAAATGAGTGTGAACCTGACAGTTTAGCTGTAATGATTCCAGGAGAGCAATATAAAAAAAGGCGTAGGATATTCCATACATTCTTTCTCAAACCTGCCATCTTTCTACACATGCATGTATGTTTAGATGAACCCCAATTAATACTGAAAAAATAACAAAAACCTCTACATCCAGTCTATATGGAAAGCCGTATTATCCTTTTTTTCTGTTCAAAACGCCGGGCTGATATATACAGCCTTTCCCCCTACACACATATGTCAATATGTTTGGTCTTCACTGGGAGGAATGTGCCCTGAGGCTTCCATATGAAATTAGCTGACCATTCCCATGTTGGCTCCCTTTCATGCCCCCACTTGCAAAGCGGCCGACGCCACTGTATCAATAATTCAACCACAATTTAGTTGTAGTTGGGCCACATGTTACGGGTCAGTTGTAACGGGCAGTACTGCCACAGGATGCTGGATCTGTCTGATGGGTTCAGTGCATGTTTGCGGTCAAATGGCCTGATGTCCTCCCATTGTGGTCAGGCTGATGGAGGTCTAAATGTACTGTAAATCTGCTGAACTCTGCAAACAGGCATGTTTACGGGTTTCAGTCTGGATTTCTCGTCTACATTCTCCAGAAATCAAAACACAAAGACTGTCTGACTCACTAGTTTTCTATTTAATGCATTTCTTAAGATTTAAGCTGTTTACCAACACTGACAAACGTTTTGAAATATTCTGCATGTGGTGATAAGAGACAAAAATTAATTTTTGGAGTTAATTTGGAACTACATCACTTGGTAAATCCGTGTACCTACAAAGATGGAAACATGAGCTTGAATGTAGCAGGAGAATGACGAAAGAAGACGCACCCCACTCACTAGAACACATCTATTGGGTGCTTATAAATTTTCTATACGAAGCAAATGTAACTACATATGTCAGTTATTTATAATCTGAAAACAAATGTGGGCTAAAGATCTGTGAATAGCTTGATCAACGTATGTATGACAAATTCGGTGTTCTACAACCTGCATCAAAAGTTGAAACAACAGATAGTTTAAAACCTGGATGACTGAATAACTAGAGGTCCATGGAAGCTTAAGCCTTTGGTCTCAAACAGGTTTGGACGTCCTGCTTTCTCAGTGATCGAATGAATAAAAAAACATTTGGAAATGGAAACCATTAAATGACATGTAACCTATCAGGGGTTTAACTTATTGAAAACTAAACAACTTCTGTAGCTGTTCTCAGCACTGGGAAATTTGGAAGAACTGCAGGAGTACTTGAATCTTTTCTTTCTTCCTTACAGAGATTTAAAACGTTTTGATTTTGACAGATTTCCAAATTACATACACCAACAAGAGTCAGACAAACAAAAAGTCAGTCAAATACATGAGCAAGTATGGATGTTAAGTGGAATACGGCAATAGGACAACAAACAGGTGACCGAGGAAAAATACAGCCATCAAAATTCCATTAATAGACTTTTTAAAGCTTGTTGCCAATACATGCAACAGAAGATTCACTGCTTTGTAGAGCCACTGAAAAGCCTGAGTTAGTTCACCTTTAATCAAGTTAAACTGGATGATTCTGTTATCAAAAGCTGCTTACATGTTGCAATTCTGCAAAAACGCTCGTGAAAATATTCTGCTATTGCTGAGTCTTTGAATTAACACATTGAGCTTTGTGATGGTATAAAACTGGCGCAGTTACCAGGCATGATTATGACATGTTGTATTAGCATGTTGCGAAAGCACCACACAGACTGGCACACTCTCAAGCCTGGTTAACACATCAGCCGGGAACACAATGGGATTAGAAACTGGCGATATAGCAAACACACAATTCGTAGTGCTAACTAGTGTGCAGGTGGAGTATTGAGAGTGGCACGGACGTAACGGGTGTAGATATCCCACCTTGAAATGTCAGCATATAAAGACTAAAGCAACAGCAAAAATCTTCAGTAGTTCAGCGAACACTTTTAAGTACCGGTGCATCTTCTCTTTGCTTTGCAAAGCTGTGGCTACTTCTGAGGCCGACAACTTGACAACAAATTGACACTCCACATCACAGCTCATCCTAAACAAACCACGTCTCTGTTTTGAGGATTCTTCTATAGAATCCAAGGCGGCCTCAAACAAGTCTTCGGGGAGCTTCTCCCCCGCATGCATCCCACCAACACTGCTGGATGTTTGCCCTCCTGTCTTAAGCCAGCCTTGGGGTGGTGGAGCTGCTAATCTTGCACTATTGCTAAAATGGAAATCCGCGTGTGTATGTGCATGCTGGATGGGAAGAAGGGGCTGGGAGAGGAGAGAAGTGGCTGCCCTTGCACCTTGGTGAGATGAAAAGCCCTCAAAGCCTGGAAGAGGAGGAAAACACTGGCAGGGCAGAAGTCAAACTCCCAAGGCCGTCTAAGAGAGATAGGAAAATCTACCAAACTTTGTTCCTCCCCTCCGGCAGATTGTGTATGTGGTCAAACCAGAAGACCTGGTGTGGAAACTGCGAGTTACTGTATATATAATGTACATTCAATACAAACTTCTGGGAAACTTTTGAAATGCTGCAGGACCGTAGTGACCTGGTTTTATGTTTAGTATTTCACTGTCTCACAGCCTTTTTTTTTTTTTTTAGATTTCCAGCTTATTTTTATTCAAACGCCCTAAGCATGGCATACTGTGGTATTTTTATATTTAACTTTGGTCAAGCTGATTAGAGAATGTGGCTGTTCTATTTATTTGTGATGCATTTGTGAAGGCTGGTTGGATTTTTGTTTGCCCCACTCCTTGAAAAGCGTGGCAGTTCATCTGGATACTTGCACAATGTGAGTCTTTGTTTTGGAAGTTTCACTTCAGCTCTAATCAGGACAAACTTGGCCCAATGAAGAACACTTCACAGATTTAAAGACCAAACAGCTGTGGGATCTGAGTTTTACTTCTTATGTTATGTGATTTAGGCCATGACAACGCTTCACAGTGTTTCAATCCAAAATGCAAAAATCACAGAGAAAAAAACATGGATTAACACAGAAACGCTGATGGACTGAAAATGCTCTAGTATGCATTGCAGGCCTGTAGGTGGCGATATAACTGTAGCGTCCTTTGTTAGTCTGCTGCTGAAGAAGAGGTGGGCTGATCGTCTGGTGTTTATATCAAATGCGTCTCATCTGAGAGCAGCAGTGGAGCAACAGATGAACAGTTTGTTGAAAGTCAGTCAGCAGATTCAGCAGCACAAGCACTCCTGCTCGCTGTTTATACGGCAACGGACGCGCCGGCGTTTCAGAAAAACTCAACTCTGGAGGGAGTTTTAAAAAACGCTGTGTTTTAGGTCGGCTAAAACGCCGTTTCCGTGTAATCAAGAGGCCAAAACACAACAATACTTACTGCGCTTCATCCTAAAACTGTTGTCTTATAAACAAACTTTTTAGCCTAGAATCCCCAAAATGGTGTTACCGGAGACCTGTGACCTCCTAACGTGGGAATACACTAATAATAATAATAATAATCTAAAAGGTGCAAGGATTCCCAAACTTGTCAGCTTGCTACTCCCAAAATAGCGATGCAAAAAACCCGCCAGTGTCTTCCACCAATAGGCCGAGCAAGAAGGACTTGTCCTCCTGCGAGTGTTTTGAATAGGGGAGGGGCCCACGGCATCACCTCTCTGCTCGTTGAGAAGAGTAAGAAGGATACCTGCTTTCACTTCAGAGTCTCCAAACTCCAGAAAAAATCAGTAGATTTGGTTTTAGTTGCTTTTTTTGAAAAAGAATCGCTGGAGGGGTCTGAAAAGTCGCTAAACACTGCCTCAGGGTTCATCATCAAAGAAATGTGGGAAACAGAAAATAAAAATTCTGTAACGATGTAATCAGTGGAGGCAGATCCATTTAGGTAGTCTGAATTTTCGACCAATCAGCTAAATTAAGTATCTTCTGTGTTTTTTTATTGTTTTCTGTTTTTGGGAGTCACCGCTATTTCGTTTGCCTGTTTCAAAAATGCAAAAATTATTGTCCAGGACTTAAAAATTTAGAGCATCGAGAGGAATTCTCTAAAATCCACATTTCATACAGTTTGAACACGGATTCAAAGGGTTATCTGTGAAATTTAAAGCTCTTTTGTGGTAATTTAGATCTTCTTTAGAAATCAAAGAAGATCTGGGCCTTGGAGAAGCTTTGGAAACACGCCTGCCTGACTATCGATACCATATCACAGGAGAGCACATCATGACATATCGCATTATTGATCATTTGTCAGACCCCTTTGGTAATTAGGGTTAAAGACACTGAAGTGGAAATTGAACATGTGCTCTTCTCATTGCCCTTCTCGGACTTCTTCTAATGTCTTTTAAAATCTTCCTTTTTTCCTTCAGATTTATCTTTTGATTAAAAAATCCAAAGATTTCCAAATTACATACAAGTCATCTAAAGAAGTTTGTGTGCTAAGTTTCTGGGGCGTTTGTGGAGTCATTCTGTTATCGTTTGAGCTAAAGGAGAACTAAAGCAGCCCTCAGTGGAGAGAAATAAGCCCACCATCAGCACTGATTCTGTACCAGTCTTACAGATTACTTCATGAATACCAAGACAGTAATTATCTTACTTTAAAAATCTAAAATTATGAATTCATGCCTGCAGCTCTGGAAGCATAGACCATAATAATCTCTTTGTCTGTTGTTTTTTTTTTCATGTTTTTCAGACTACAGTAAATTCACCCATTTACGACGATCAATAAAAAGTAAGAGGGAAAAAAACTGGATGCCCTAGCAGCTGATGCTGGAGGTTAAGTGTTCCTGAGCACATGGAGCTATGTGTGCCCAAAAAAAAAAAAAAAAAGAGGAAAAGACTTAAAGTGATCTATGTCCTTAAGCGCTTCAGTTTGCTTTGCTGGCACTCTTGATGAGTTGCTGCCGTGATTGGATGGAAAAACAAGTGTAAGTGATGTGGTCCTGCAGTCACCTGACCATCAGCGCGCCATAGCCTGCCCGAACCGGCGTGGCACAGCGACGTATTGCACAGGTATACGGCATCAGTAGTTATTCATCATCCATAATGTTAACGATTACAGCATGTCGATAACAAACCCAGGAGTTAAATGAGTTTGTGCACTCAGCTACGCCTGCGCCTCGCCGGTTCAAGGTCACTCCCTCCTGTTCCTGACAGGAGGGATGATTCCCGGGCTTGGCTGCGAGCACACACATCTCCACTCAAGGTCAAGTGTGCCACTATTTAGAACAAATAGATACATAAAACACTCAATCTTGTAGGTGGGTTAAGTATGGGCCGGGACCTTGGGCTGGGATAAAGTTGGCTGGCAGCTCGTATATTTTGTCCTATACTTGTATTTCAGCTTGACACTTTGTCACCCCACATCTCTCCCCCGTCTGCCTGCTTTAAAGTCCCTCTTAAAGCGAAACCAACACAAAAAGTTTGCATTGATTTTTGTCGTGTAAGAGCACACCGGTGCGCGATGTGGACGGATTCTGAGCGTCGCAGGATGGATGACAAACCGTGTTTATCATTCAGCTCAGCGGCCAGCTGAATTTAGACTCCACTGCCTCCTTTTAAGCTGCTCTGTCAAACATACCATGACCAAAGCTGCTATTCACCTATGGATGGTTGAAAAAATAAAAACACAGAGGGTCTTTGTGTTGGAGCAGGAGCAGGACAAGGCTTGGGCGCGTGGCGAGAGGATACACTTGATTTGGAGTCACTTAGCAGCTCATGCCTATCCTAATGGACAATGGGGCAAGGGCAAGTGTCTCCCTCCCCTTAGCTTTCCTCTCTCCCTCTCCCCTGTCTCTTGGCGTGCGTCCCCCTGGAGACACGAGCCAGGGGCTGGGCGCTCTGATGGCCAAGCGTGACATTTAAACCCCTGCCCTCCGGTAGCTTTAGGGGGGCTTTGTGGAGTAGCTGGGGGGGCAAGTAGAGGTCCATCTGAGCACAGAGAAAGAAAAAGGGGGTCCGGACAGAGGCTCACCCAATAAACCCCCTATCCCTCGCTGAACAGGCACTACTCCCCCCACCCTCCCCTGCTTCACCCTGCAGAAATCCTCAGTGTGTCAGTGCGGAGGGGGCCCCATTGTGCGTGGGCCTGCTGCTGAAGAAAAGGGCCCTTTGGTGGTAAACAATTCAGCTGTCCACTCTGATCACAATGGGGGCACATCCCATTGCTTTGAGCATCTGTTTCGGGTAGGTATTGGTCCCCTCGCTGCTCGCCAGTGCTGACCGTACATACCCGGTGAGCGACTAAATCCCTGAATCTGCTGGCCCACTACCACCTGCTCTCTGCCTCCCCTCCTTTTATCATCCCGTACTGGGATCAATACTGTTGACTCCACTGCAGTGTCTCTCAAAAGACAACCTGAACAGCCCGTCGCTGGCTGCTTAGGAGAATCGCATGCTTTTTAAATTGTGTACAGTACGGAGGGCGACTGTACGAGCTGATTAAGGCATGCATGAGAAGGAGGATGCCTTTCTGTCCTGACATAAGGCGGCAGGAGATCTGTCCATAAAGGCCTCACTCTGACAGGCTGTTTCATGGCTTCTTATCGCCCCCTTGTGGTTGTTCTGGAGAAGTCCTTGCCTCTTGATGCCTCCTCCACTTTGAGATTCAGGTTTTTCATTTCTATGCAAGCCTGTAGTGTTTGGCTGTATAAACCAAAATACAACAATGAAAAATGATGTGACTTTGTTTAAAAGGAACTACAGCCGCTTGATAAATTGACAGGGATCAGATATCGGTGACGAAGGGACGACCCACGGGGCAGTTTGGAGGTAATTCACGCTTGAATCACCAACAACTCTGAGGATAACGTGCAAAATGTGCAAGTTTAATTCCTCATTGGTCCACTGCTGAGGTCTGCAGTTAAATAATAATTCTTTGGTATTCTTGATCTACTCACCTCATATTCACACATTCATAATCCTATAAAATTATAACATTCTCAGTTTAATACGGGAATCAGGCTGGATCTGTATCAGTGTTGGTGGATACCAAAGCCCAGGTATCGTTTTGGTTGTAAGACTTTCAAAGTTGGATCCTTAATGGACAGCTTATAAATGAACGATTAAACCTGCTTTATCGCCAACTTTGCACTTAAATCTAATCCACATTTTTGAATGACATCTTCTCTGGATTTCCTCAAAGCCTCTGCCAACCATCTGATTCCAAAGGGTTAACGGTGAGAAGGCTAACTCTGCTGGGGATGCGCTAATCAGCTCGGAAACATTTGCTGCCCTTCTGGCAAGGTCAAAAGGGTCACGGTCCCTGGGATGGGTGTCCACTCCATCCCTCGCTCCTCCCCCTCCTAGTGTAAAGCCCAGCCCCCCCTTGGGGCCTATAGGCCCTGCAGGCACAATCACCACAACACAACTATAGGCTCACAGAAGCTGGCTTTAATCTATATGGGACCCAGGGATGGACTGCGGCTGTCTGTCCATCAGTCTGTCAGTATGTCTTGCCTTGACCGGACCCAGGCGGCCCTGGATCTAAGCTATCGACTGAGACGGGGCCAACCCAGATTCCTGATTGGTCTGCAGAGGCGTCCGGCGGGCCCCTCCTGCTGTTTGGCCAACTGATTGATCTGTTAACACTGGCCGCTGGACGTGTGTCCCTGAATTTAATTTCAGAATTCATTTCTGGGAGACGTGTGTGTACAGAAATGATGTAGAGTCCCAGGATCCGAGGGAAAGATTGAGGGTGGAGGCGAAATGAAACGGCCACCAAGAATCCGTGCTCGACGAAGACACTGGTGCATCCTTAAAATACATTTTAATGTTCACAGTGAAAGGATTGGGAGTAATCCATGAATTAGTGTTTGTGCCTTCAGTGTCTCTAAGGGTTAAGACAATTCCTCAATACGTGTAATTTCCAGCAAAGAGTCTTTTTATTTCCACGCCGCTGGATGCATTTTGCCTTTTGGGTGCAATTTATCTGCTCATTTCTGTATATAGTGATGCTGTAATATCTATAACAGAGACACTGGTTATCTCCAACACATGAGCAGACCTGCAAAAGGTGCCTGTACCGTTATTTCATTTCATCTCTTATCAATACTCAGACCTCCCTGCTGTCAAAATAATAAAAAGTGCTGAAAAGTGGCACTGGAGTCGGGCTGTGAGGTTAGGTAACCCTGATTCATTTCACAGCTCATAAAGCCCGTCAATGTGCCGGAGTGCGGGTACAGTCCACCATGGATTTCCCAGTCCATTCTGCTTTACGCTGCCCCGTTATCAGAAATACCCATAAAAGCGCTCAGACAATGAAATAAAAATGTGGTGGCCAAGACAATGCCCGTGTTAGGAAGTGAGGGCTGATTTGATGGAGTCTCTCTTTCTCTCCCCCCTCTGGCCTGCTGCAGACACCCAGAGAGTGGGGGCTGCTTGGATATGCATCACAAAGGCTTCCTGCAGTATTGATCCGCAGTGGGTTAAGGCAGTCTATCAGCAAATGTCCCTCTCTCTGGGAAAAACAATGGGAGATTAAAAACACACACAGCTTGCTGGGCGGGAGGCTGCTGATGGGCTCTTATCTGGGCCCAAAGGTCACTGTGTACAGATATAATCCACTTTCACTTAACAGCTTCATTTAAGGCACCTCTCATGCAAATGGTGGCATTTGTGGGTCTATTCAAAGATAAAGGTTTGTTTTTCAAGAAGGAGGCGCGGTGAATTTTGTCCGAGAGGCAGAGGCAGGAAGAGGAAACAGTTAAATGTTTCAGCAGCAGAGGACGGCCGTGTTTCCTGCTAATGACCAAAAGGACACAGCTTCTTCTGCCTTCATAAAAACTGTTTAATCAGTCCGCCCACTGCAGGGCTACATGTCCCGTCATGAAGGTCTTTGTTTTACAGGTAGATCTTCATGACTGGACATTGTTCAGTTGGGTATTTGCTTGGTGTTGTGTCTGGCTTTGATTTCCTGTCTCATTTTTGTGTTTTCCTGTTTGTATCAGTTTTGAGGGCTTTTTTCGTCATCCTGGTGGTGTTTATTAGAGATGATTGCGTCCTTGTGTGTTCGGTATTCGATTTTGTTTTTCTGTTGTTTTTTTTTTAAAGCGAGAAGCTTGCTCCAAAGACGTCTTTAAAGCAGGATCAGGATCCGGATTTGATCAGGATCCGGATTTGATCAGGATCCGGATTTGATCAGGATTGGTTTTCAAATTCAGAGTATTTTGACCTGAAAACATAGTAGAAGGACAGAAGAAAGGAAGGACAGAAGAAAGGAAGGAAGGTAGGGAGGAAGAAAGGTGGGAAGGAAATGAAGGATGGGAGAAAGGTGGAAGGAAGGTAGCAAGGAAGTAAAAGAGGTAGGAAGGAATGAAAACGAAATTAAGCAGGGAAAAGAAGGAAGGGCTAAATGGACAAAGGAAGTAACCGAAAAAGGAAGGGGAAGAGAGGAAGAAAGAGGGGAAAGGAATGGAAAAAAGAAAGCAAGGAAGGAAGTAAATAAAGGAAGTGAAGAAGGAAGAAAGGGGATGAAAGCAGGTAAGGATGCAAAAAAAGGAGGAGGAAGGAAAGGGGGAAAAAAAGGAATTATTTTATATTATTTTCCTGCTTCCTAACTTTAATCTGGTCTGTTTCCTAACTTTAATCTGGTCTGTTTCCTAACTTTAATCTGGTCTGTGTCCTATCTTTAATCTGGTCTGTTTCCTAACTTTAATCTGGTCTGTTTCCTAACTTTAATCTGGTCTGTGTCCTATCTTTAATCTGGTGTGTGTCCTAACTTTAATCTGGTCTGTTTCCTAACATTAATCTGGTCTGTTTCCTAACTTTAATCTGGTCTGTGTCCTATCTTTAATCTGGTGTGTGTCCTAACTTTAATCTGGTCTGTGTCCTAACTTTAATCTGGTCTGTGTCCTATCTTTAATCTGGTGTGTGTCCTAACTTTAATCTGGTCTGTTTCCTAACTTTAATCTGGTCTGTGTCCTAACTTTAATCTGGTCTGTGTCCTAACTTAAACTGGTCTGTTTCCTAACTTTAATCTGGTCTGTTTCCTAACATTAATCTGGTCTGTTTCCTTACTTTAATCTGGTGTGTGTCCTTACTTTAATCTGGTGTGTGTCCTAACTTTAATCTGGTGTGTGTCCTAACTTTAATCTGGTGTGTGTCCTTACATTAATCTGGTGTTGTAACTTTAATCTGGTGTTTTCTAACTTTAATCTGGTCTGGTTCCTAACTTTAATCTGGTCTGTGTCCTATCTTTAATCTGGTGTACTAACTTTAATCTGCTCTGTTTCCTAACTTTAATCTGGTCTGTTTTCTAACTTTAATCTGGTCTGTGTCCTAACTTTAATCTGGTCTGTTTCCTAACTTTAATCTGGTCTGTTTCCTAACTTTAATCTGGTCTGTTTCCCGACTTTAATCTGGTGTGTTTTCTAACTTTCATCTGGTCTGTTTCCTGACTGTAATCTGGTCTGCTTCCTAACATTAATCTGGTCTGTGTCCTATCTTTAATCTGGCGTGTGTCCTAACTTTAATCTGGTGTGTTTTCTAACTTTAATCTGGTCTGTTTCCTAACTTTAATCTGGTCTGTGTCCTAACTTTAATCTGGTGTGTGTCCTAACTTTAATCTGGTCTGCTTCCTTACATTAATCTGGTGTTGTAACTTTAATCTGGTCTGTTTTCTAACTTTAATCTGGTCTGTTTTCTAACTTTAATCTGGTCTGGTTCCTATCTTTAATCTGGTGTGTGTCCTAACTTTAATCTGGTGTGTGTCCTAACTTTAATCTGGTGTGTTTTCTAACTTTAATCTGGTCTGATTACTGACTTTAATCTGGTCTGGTTCCTAACTGTTATCTGGTCTGTTTCCTAACTTTAATCTGGTCTGGTTCCTAACTGTAATCTGGTCTGTGTCCTATCTTTAATCTGGTGTCCTAACTTTAATCTGGTCTGTGTCTTAACTTTAATCTGGTCTGTGTCCTAACTTTAATCTGGTCTGTGTTCTAACTTTAATCTGGTCTGTTTCCTAACTTTAATCTGGTCTGTGTCCTAACTTTAATCTGGTCTGTTTCCTTACTTTAATCTGGTCTGTGTCCTATCTTTAATCTGGTGTCCTAACTTTAATCTGGTCTGGTCTCCTCTGATGTGTGTTTTGAACTCTCTCATGTGTTCATCCTGATTAATCCGTTCATGTAAAGTCTTCAGCTGTCAGAGTTGTTGAGTTTCTGCTGAATGTTCAGAGCTTCAGCTTCATCCAGGCAGACTGTGAACAGTCAGGATGGACTTCAGTCACACCTGACAGGTAGAGCTTTGCTCTGAGACCCTGACAGGAAGTGTAAATGTTCACATAATTCTGAATATGGTTCATTTCTGTGATAAATATGTTGTGTGATGAAAGTTGGGGGTCGTGTAAAAATGAGAATTCCTGATCTGACGGCCTCCAATGAAACAGCAGCAGCAGTAACCAATGAGAGAAGCCGACTGGGAGATGTCCACTGGGAGCCACACCACTGCACTTTTAAAAACGTTTACTTGAGGCTTTTTTTTTTGTGTATGTTCTTTACATTTTACACATCTGTACATTTGACTGTTTCTACACTGCATCATATACTGAGTAAAAAAAAGTGAAGGACAGAAAGGAGACAAACTGTCCATCATCAGTGTGACCGGCAGCCAGAGGAGAGAAATCCTTCCACCTCAGTATTTCAACAGAGAAACACTCAGTTTGTCTTTAGGGTAACTGTGAAATACTGTGAATCAGCACACATGAATTTAAATCAACTACAACATCTAAAAACACTGGATTATTTTATTCTCTCTTCAGGGAGGAACTCTCTCTCTGTTAACGATAACTCCAACCTGTAACATACGTTCACAGATTTAACACTGAAACACCAACACACGTGTCATCTCTGGGCCATCAGCTCGCTGACTGCCTCATATTTCATATTTCTTCTTGTGTTAAAGTGAACAGCAGAGAAAACCAACAGCTCTCACCACCTTAAAATGAACGCTAAAAGAAGTCGACTCTGTGAACACCGGGCTGGAAACTTTTACCTAAAGAAGACTTTTAAAAGCTCGACTGTGAACCGACGCAGCGGGTTCATGGTTTCCTCTGAGGTCACAAGCGCTCTTTGGGCTCGCTGAATTTGCGTTTCTTCACAGGTGCGGCGGTGGTGGACGATGTTTCCTGGCTGGTGGGGATGTCATAGCGAGAAACCTGAAAGCAGCAGAGGAAACGCTCAGCTAACATTCAGCTAACCACTGAATTTTATGAGTGTACCGACAGACAGCATCCCACTCAGAAACCAAAGTGATGAGCGCTGACTCATCTGTGGAACAAACAGGGATCCTACGCAGTTTCCATTTTGAGACTCATCTCAGCAGAAAAAGCTCCGTCTGCTGAAGAACAGCTGTTACATCCCAACAGATCAGAAACACACGGGCAGAGGCAACCAGAGCTTCGCATCCAGAGTTTCTCACCTCCTTGGCCTTCATAGGCGTGGCCCTCTTGGTGTTCACAGTCAGGTTTGTTTCCTGTCCACACACACATACACACACACACACACACAGATCAACACAGGCTTATATTTTATTAACATCATCATCAGCTGTGATCTTTATTTTAGAGGAGGCATCGAATGTGGCTCACTAACAGGTAACGTGTTTATCGTCTCAGGTCATCCAGCTGTTTCTGTTCCAGCAGCAGTTAAAGTGTGAGACTGACTGACTGACTGACCGTTGTGGATTTGATGATCCGTCCACGCCTGGTCCTCTTCAAACCCACCTCCATGTCCGAGGTCCTCTTCACCAGAGTGTCCATCTGAGAGGGGACAGATGGTCCGTAATGGCTGCTATCATGAAGTGCACTTAGAGCTGCTCTTTGCTCCGTGTTGACACAGACTCTACAGGCGCTCCCCGTCTTTCAGAGGCACCTTCAGAGGCTTTACAGGCGTGCTGCCTTCTGTTTGGTGTTGTGTGATAACTTCAGCCCAAAGCCTGGTTCATTCCTCTGTGATGACTCTACCTACAACCCTCAACCTCCGCTCTGTGAATATGAAGCTCCTGCTCACGTGCTAAAGGTGTGCACTTCTTTGAGAGCACAGCACAAACACACCGACCCATGAAACAAATATTAGATATACAAATATATCAGAAAAGTGTAAAACCTGGTTCAAAAAGGCCTGGATTACACGCTTATTACACGCTTATTACACGCTTATTACTGCAGCGGGCGGTTAATTAACCCTTAACAGCCTGACCCATCAAAAGCTCAGAAAATTATTGATTTATAGAACTCAGATGTTTGTTGACCCCTTTGACGAAATCCACAACAAAAAACTGTCACGTCATTTTGTTTATGATGTTTTCATATCATATTTGATTAATTGGAGGGTTTTGGCAAAGCTTTTTTAGTAAATCTGCATTAATTCGATACAGAAAATACTTATTTAAAAAATAAAACAGGTAAATTTAGACGTTGTTCTCGCTGCAACTTCTTGAGAATTCTCTGTGATTTTCCTGAAACAAAGTGTGTGGATGATTTCAATAAACCTTCAGCTGCCTGTGGTGGAATGATTATCCTGAAGGGGGAGAATAGTTTTCAATTTTATTAAACAGGTTTTTAATGAAAACATGTGTCATGTTGATGAAATCGAGGTCTTTGAAACTCGTGTATCAAATATGACACGTTCAGCAGCGGATCTGAAGATCAGCCTGTCGAGATCGTTTTATTCTTCTCAGGGCACAAAAAAAAAAGAAAAAGTTTTCAGTTTATTGTTCAAATATTTGATATTTTCATAAAGCTACAGAGCTGACTCAGAGGATTTAAAGCTTATCAGCTATGAAATATACAAAGTTAAACTGTGTGAAGATTTATTCAAATGTTTTGTGAAGCATAAAAAGAATCATGAAGCTTCAGACGGTTTTATGTAGAATGCTCAGGCGTGTGTAATCCAGAGGAGTGGACATGTCTGTAGCTTAATGAGTAAAATCAAAAGAAGCAACTTTTTTTATGCCCTGAGAAGAAGAAGAAGAAGAAGAAGAAGAAGAAGAAGAAGAAGAAGAAGAAGAAGAAGAAGAAGAAGAAGAAGAAGGAGAAGAAGAAGAAGAAGAAGAAGAAGAAGAAGAAGAAGAAGAAGAAGAAGAAGAAGAAGAAGAAGGAGGAGAAGAAGAAGAAGAAGAAGAAGGAGAAGAAGAAGAAGAAGAAGAAGAGGAAGGAGAAGAAGAAGAAGAAGGAGGAGAAGAAGAAGAAGAAGAAGAAGAAGAAGAAGAAGAAGAAGAAGAAGGAGGAGGAGGAGAAGAAGAAGAAGAAGAAGGAGAAGGAGAAGAAGAAGGAGGAGAAGAAGAAGAAGAAGAAGAAGAAGAAGAAGAAGAAGAAGAAGGAGGAGGAGGAGGAGAAGAAGAAGAAGAAGAAGAAGAAGAAGAAGAAGAAGAAGAAGAAGAAGAAGGAGAAGGAGAAGAAGAAGAAGAAGAAGGAGAAGAAGAAGAAGAAGAAGAAGAAGAAGAAGAAGAAGAAGAAGAAGAAGAAGGAGGAGGAGGAGAAGAAGAAGAAGAAGAAGAAGAAGAAGAAGAAGAAGAAGAAGAAGAAGAAGAAGAAGAAGAAGAAGAAGAAGAAGAAGAAGGAAAAACTGCTGACAGGTTTTCATGTTTGATGCATCAGAGGTTTATAAGCTATGAATGTTTTGGCGTGTTTTAGCTTCCATTAAAACTCATCAAATTAATAAATTAGAACAGTGGTTTTCAAAGTGGGGGCCGAGGCCCCCTGGGGGGGCACCAGGGGGTGCTAGGGGCCCTCAGAAAATTGGAGGAAAGGTTAAAAAAATGAAATAAAATTATTTTTATTTTTTGTTATTCTTTTTCTGTAACCATTTGTCCTGAACACACAACATGTAAACTGTGTCATCATCAGATTCTCAAGTTTCCGGTTGTACTTAACGGCACCTCCTGTGACAGTTTGAACTTGGGCATGATGATGATGTCATCATCTGTGTTGACCGGCGGTTTGCGCCTGTAATCAAGCTGCTAGCCAGCAAAAAATGAAAAGGTTTATGACAGGAAAAAGACAGAAGGAGCAGTCCAACAGCCCTGCCATGGAGGATTCTGCTGCAAAAAAACCCCCTAAGAACTCAAGGCCAACTAAAATTAGAAAATATGAGGCAGCATACATTAAGTATGACTTTACAGCCAAAGAGAAAAATGGCCATGATTGCCTGAAATGCTTCCTATGTCTGGAGATCCTCTCAAACGAGTGTTTAAAGCCTTTGACACTCCAGCGTCACCTGATACAAAAACACCGACAGAGGCTGAATATACAGTCGACTTCTTTAGACGTAAAGAAGAGCGTGTGTTCAGGCAATCTGCTGCATTCACACAGCAAGCTACCCTGCCCAGGTGGGCCCTGAAAGCATCATTTTAAACCCCATACATATTGGTTTGCAAAGGCCAGCAGCTAAAGCTGTTTGGGGGCTTTGGAATGGTAAAGTTTAGGAACCCCTGAATTAGAAACTTCTTTTTGAAATGTCTCCACGATGAATCCAAATTAAGAGCATTTATTGTATGTTTAACAGTTTTTCACGTTTCTGCTCTGGAGCTACAGTCGAGCTGTGGGACTGTAGAAATGCTCCTTTACTCTCCTGGTGGAAAAACAAAGCTAACAAAACGTCTGTCAGTGCAACAGGTAATTTTGTGCACAGCAACCAGTTTGTTCCTTCTTCCCCTTCACAGTGATGCACTTTGCAGGGCTGCTCACTAAACACAAAGATGCATATGTAGCTAGTTTGTCCATCCTGTGCACCTGTAGAAACATGGCTCCTTTTGCAGCTATACAAGTCTCATTTAGGGTTGAACTGTTAGTTAGTCTGAACTTACTTTAAATACACACCGTACCTTTAAGGCCGACCTGAGCCCTTTATAACCCTGTTTTTATTTCTCTCTAACAAGCGTCACAAAGTAAAGTGAGTTAAATGTTAAACGCCTCGGCTGCACAGCCAACCGCAGCAGTCCTCCTCCATCTGTTTAAATCTGTGCTTGATACAAACTGATTTAGAGGTCAAATCCTCATCAATAGATAAATAGATAACAGAGCACTTTGGTGAGGCAGGTGGACACAGGTACAGGTGTTCAGTTTGATCCCTGAGGCAGCCTGACCCTCTGCAGCAGAGCGTGCTCACTGGTTTGGACCAACCCGTCTCTGTGGTGTGGTCAGTGTAGTTTCTATCACACCTACCTCTGTGACCTCCTGACAGCTCTCAGCCCTCTGCTGGTGACTCATCTGGAGCTCTACATTTAGAAAGAGAAGGATGCTCTAATGTTCACACTCAGTCTCCACTCTCTCGCTCAGCTATCTGAGTGAAACATCAGCACACAGACTTCAGCTTCTGGAGCTTTAATTTCATAAACAGTTGAAGTGAAGACGGAGGAAGATTTACCGGTGTTATCCAAGTCTGCGCTCCCGTTGTCAGGCCTCTCCACGTCTTCGATCACATGGCTCTGAAGATTAAAGCAGGATAACAGCGCGTCAACAAACTGACGACATTAAACCGCTTTGATAACACGCAGTGACTCAAACATCTGACACGCAGCTGAAAGGTCAACTTCTGAGCTTTTCCCAATCCTGACATCAGAGCTGGAGCTGCTCAGCAGGTTTCAGGCTGAATCACAGATAATATCAATAAATCTGTAAACAGTAATCTACATCTCCAACCACGATGACCTCCTGTTGTTTAGTGTGGTGCAGTAAAGGGCGAGTAACGGCTGATGTTAACGGTTTGCCATAAAGAGAGGAACAAAGGCAGCAGCAGAGGTATTATCACCGTGTTAGCTCCAAAGCTAACCGCTCTCTGTGGTGGAGGTGTTGTTTACGTCAGTTTGTCCGTCATGTCAGGCGCCTGCTCCTCCTGCTTTCATCAGACTTCTCCTGATAGTCGGTCAGTGGGTTTACACGCAGCGGTCTGACTAAGGTCTGAGCTCCATGGTGAAGTCTCAGTGGGGGGTCTGGTCTGGTCTGGTCTGGTCTGGTCTGTGTTTACATGCAGTAAAGAGGATCAGACTTCTGGCTGAGAACGTCTCACTCAGCTTCCACAGGTGGCGCTGTGTCCCTTAATGAAGTGAAGCTGCGTGTGAATCAAACTGGTTTCAGTTCACCTGAAGGGGAAACGACATGCTAATGACATGCTAACCACGATGGCGTCATGTCTTTATTCATGTGTGTGTCACGGTGTGTGTTTGTTGTGTTGGAGCCTCAGACTGTATGAGCACAGCGACCCTATTGATCATGGTCCCCTACTTTCTCATCCGGCTGAACGGAGAGGATTACTGAGACCTGCTGAGACCTGCTGAGACCTGCTGAGACCTGCTGAGACCTCCTGAATCCAGCTGCAGCCTGAGAGCACCCTCATCACCTCGGTGTGTTCATGGAGCGATGCTCGGTCTGTGTTTCGATGCGTTTGAACAGCCTGATCTCAGGCTGAGCTCAGATCTCTGAAGCTGCATGTGAACGCTCTGAGTGACACGTTGAATATTTTCAAAGCATCGAGTCAAAGAAAGATCAACACAACCGAACAATAAATCCAATTTAAAGTGGCAGATGTGGACCACGTGTTCCTCTGCAGGGAGACAGAGCGAGCTGTGACGTTGAGGAGTAAAAATCCTCTTCAGGAACCAGAGAGGGTTTCTGTAGCGGTCCCTCCAGCAGGCTGTGGGACCTGTCGGTCCTTTATTAATGTGCTTTATGGACACATTTGATTTGCTCTGACCAAGGAATAAAATTAACACCCGCCAAGCGCCAATGGTGGGTAAAAAGGCGAGAAACTGAAGCTGCTAGTGAAGAAGAAGGAAAATGGCGAGTGGACGAAGCGGGCAAGACTCGTTTATGGCTAAAGTATGATGCTAATAGCAAAACGATGAGCCATATCTGACTTCGATCCCAGTGCCGCCATCCAACTGTGGCACAGTGACACTGTCAGAGTCCGTAGGCCTACCTTCAAGGAGTGCTCTAATCCGTCTGCCGAATCAGTCCTTGTTACCAAGTCAGACTCAGACTCTGATACGGATGTGACAGTGAGTCTGTGAGCTTGATAATCAGAGGCACGCTGAATGTGGGGCAGTTCTGTTCATAATTTCCCATAATGCACTTTTCATTATAGTGTAGTTTTTTAATGCTATGTTTGACACATTCTCAAAGTGAGAAAAAAAAGTGTATTTTTCAGTTAAAAAATACATTAAAATTTTTTGGCCGATGGAAAAAACTTTTGGCTGGTAGAATTTTGGAGTCTACTAGCCAATGGCCGGTGAGTCAGAATGCTAGTTTTACACCCTGGCTCTGACTGAATATATACACAGGACATTTAATGGGTACATGAACTGAACCAGCGCTCTGAAGCTAACTTCACTGAGCTCCTACAGAACGTCCGACCCCTGCAGCGTTTAAGTTGGTATTGACCTGGCTCTCCTCTCCGTCCTCTGTGGGTTTTCTGACCTGCGACATGCCGTCCTCTTCCTCCATCTTTAGAACCCACTTCTCCGTCACACACACGCTCTCCTCCTCCTCCTCCACCTGCAGACATTTGACCACAAACATGACTGTGGATGAGAATCAGCTCCCAGCGGTGCTGAGTGCAGTGAGCCTTGTTGGCTTCACCCTCTCACTCGCCTGCTCCAGCCTCTGTCTCTCCGTGGTCATGTCCAGCTTCAGGGTGTGGAAGGGAGTGACCACCTCACCCATGGTGAGCCTCACCGGCTCCCTCTCGAACTCCAAGGTGTCTCCATCGGCCTCCTTGAAGCCCGGCGGCTGGTAGTCCTGAGGAGTGACTGGAAACAGACGGAGAAACAGGATGAGAGGGACAGAGACAAACCTGAGCAGAGAGAGAGAGAGAGAGAGAGAGAGAGACATCAAACCTGAACACGCAGGCTTTCATATTCTGACTGAGGAGGTGCGTTTCATCCTGCAGAACAGAGACTCAGTGCAGGCGTCTCTGAGCATCGGCTCGTACAGATCTGACCAATCATCTGATGCTTCCTGTTTGATTATCAGTCTGCAGGATGTTTGAACCATCACCAGAGTCTCTGCCTTCACATCCGTCCTTGCATTCACTCACAGGACAGCACAACTTCACCACGTCCAGGACCTTTGACCTTTTCTTTCTCATTTTCCAGATGTTTTCCATGACTGGAAAACTGGTCCATCCTTTTCCAGGTTTTCCAGGATGTGTTGGATTTCCACATTTTGAAGACCACACTGACTCAACGTTTGTGGCAGTTTATCTTCTTTGCCAACTTTTGTTTAGGTTAAAATTTATGATTCCAGATCTGAGGCGGTCAGGAGCAGTGAAATAGTCCCGTTGACTTCACACACTTTGGGTTTATTTGGATAAATCACTGGTTAACAACGAGCCCTGGCCCAGATCACACAGCAGGATGCAAATCAGGACCTGAATCTGACTTAGAATCGTCCTGTGAATCGATTAGTTCAGATTCACCTGCAGGTAAAAAGGTGACATGGAAGCAGGAAAGACGTTGTTGGAGACGGCTGCTTTGCAGAATCATCTCTCCTTGAGGACGTCAGCTCTGTGAATCAGTGAGTTCAACAGCAGCAGCCTTCGACGAGCTGTGTGTGTGTGTGTGTGTGTGTGTGTGTACCATGGTCATAGTAAGCCAGCTTCATGTTGAGGCACACGTTGTCCGGCAGAGGTCCCAGGTTCTGCATCAGCGTGTAGAGCTTCCTCACCAGCAGGATGCTCGCCTTCTTCGTGTTTCCACACGACATCGCCGTCATGTTGCTGCTGCTGTGGAAATAACGGAGACGGGGGTCCAAGGTGTGTACAGGTACCTGGACCTACAGACTGTAAAGGGTTAGCTCCTTTAAGACAGAAAGCTCACCTCTCAAAGTCCATCTGCACCCCGTCTGCAGTGTACTGGATCCTGAACTGATAAAACTCAGTCACCCTCTGAAAGACACCAGCACACAGCTGCAGTTATTACACAAACCCATCAGCGCTGCTGCACGTAAACCACGACAAGAAGCCGCCTGCACGTTACCTGAGGGCTCTCCTGGTCGGTGTAGATCTGAGGAAACACAGGGCAAAGATTATCAACATGAATATTTCATCAAGGCTTGATAAAAAGCTGCAGCATCGGCATGAGGACAGCAGTAACCGTCAGTGTTTCTGTTTATCTCTTTAAGTTTCTCACCAGGTTTAAAGAGACGACAGATTAAAGGAAATACTTACAGACATGATAACCGTACGCAGCTGCAGAGAGGAAACAGGAATCAGGTTGATAATCACTGGAAGCAGACAGAAACTGACATCTGACTCAGGTGGGACTTACATATTTCTTCTGGATGGCCTCGAAACAACCCTGCATCCTGGAAGAACAAGAGCGAGATTAACACGTCTTTTATGAAGAGTTCTGGAATCGATCGATCACCAAAGCTCCGGCTGACGATACGAACCACAGTCACTCCTGACTTTACAAAATCAGGCCAAGAAAAATGGTTTACCAACTATCATGTGTGTTTGATGTTTCATGGCTCTGGGTTGGTTTTAGATTTCAGCCATGAAGCCTCATACTCCATATACTCTGCTGCCTTTTGCCTCCTCATATAAAAACAAGCTGTAGGTCAGTAGGGCACCAACACACTGCTTGTGTTTGAAAGGAGATCCCCTGCAGGTGTGAGTCACAGCCTTTCATGTTCTCTACCTGAGCGTCCAGCAGAGGAGGCTTCTGGGTAGTTGTTCATCATATTTACATCACTGATACTCCTCTCAGACACAGTCTGACCATGCAGGTGTACTTTCTGAAGGTAGCACCTGGCCTGAAGATATCATATAACTTTTATTAGAGCTGAGTTGAAGCTCAGTTGAGTTTCTGGAAGCTCTGCGGTGTTTAGTCAGTGTAATGACTCACTGAGATATTGTTTGAAGACGGCTTTTATTTACAGTTTTGGACACTAAAGGAAGACACACTCAGAATGCTGCTTTCCCGGTGGAACACAGTCATAACTCTGTTTAGCAAGTGGTTATAAGGTTGTTAATATTTACCACTGGACAATCTGACTGGCCCCAGGACAGCTGCGCTCCTCTCTCAGCACCATCACTTTCTGATCTGTGGGAAGAAAAACAGTGACCCCAGAATCTCCTTTAGACGTATTTCCAAATGCAAAAGCAGAGTTTGATGGCCACTCGTCCACCACTAATCTAACCTTCAACATATTTGCTCCCGTAGGCTTTCTCTGGGAAAAGGCCCCGGAGGTAGGTGATGCCAGATACTGCAATAGCCAGCAGCTTCTTTATAACAACCAAGGACTGCTGCTCAGAGAGCACCTGATTGGGTAACAGCTGAGTGTCCTGCAGACAGACACGAATGAATCACACACACACATCGAGGTCTGCTTTGTCATCACAGTCAACACACACAAACAGCAGAAATCAGCCAACAGCTGCTTCTGAAATACAAAAACACAAAGATGTTTTCACAACTCGAAAGCTTTGATCTCTGAAGTAGGGCTGCAACTAACGATTATTTTCATAATCGATTAATCTATCGATTACTCTCTCGATTAATCGAGTAATCCTTTAGTCCATAAAATGTCCAAAAATGGTAAAAAAAATGTCAGTGTTTCCTGGAGTCCAAGATGACATCATCAAATGTCTTGTTTGCAAACCAAAGATAATCAGGACTGTCATAGAGAAGCAAAGAAACCAGAAAATATTCACATTTATGAAGCTGAAACTGGAGAACTTGGACGTCTTTTTCTTAAACAATTACTTAAACCGATTAATCGAGTATCAAAATAGTTGTCGATCAATTTAGTAAACGATTATTCGATTAATTGTTGCAGCTCTACTCTGAAGTCTACTATGAGAAAAACATCAACAAAACATTAAAATCACAATGTTCTGTGGAATATAACATCGCACGGAAAAGAAAGTGATACACCCCTAGTTTTGTTTATATTTTTAGAATAATGGATAAAATATCAATTCAGTTTCAACTGTTATTAGTTTTTAATTGTGGAAGGTGTTTCACGACTCTTCTATCATTTTATCAAAGCTTCTTAACCATGATTAGACTTCTTATCTTGGAACATTTTACCTAAACACTCAAATGTATGATGCACATGTAACTATGCTGCAGGAGTGCAGGGGTTCAAAAGACACGCGCTCCGTCACAGTAATTCTGGGAGTTACGGGCTCGGTTCTTGGGTCTGTACAACTAAAACATGAAACGATCCAAATGTGGAACCAACTGATCAAAGGACATATAAATATGAATGCATTTGTTTGGAGCAAAACACATAGTTTTCCAAATGCAAAAAAAAGCTGTGAGCTTTTATTAGCTCATGAAAAATGGTTCTGTCCATGCTAACACTAGGGACATCTGGATTATAATCTTGGATTATATGTGACATCCTGTTTATCCAGAAGCCAAATATTCTTAGTGGGACAGTAAGATCAGTTTTTCTTCCTCTGGCATGTCAGATACAAAGATATCCCAGAAGAAAACAGACTTTGTGATTTGAATGAAGTGGAAACTGAGACGCGTATTCTTTAGAGACAGAGTTCTTGTTTCGTGAAGTTATTCATCAAAAACCTAAAACATGGTGGTGTTTTTTTTAATGCAGTTTCAGCCATCTGGACATCATTGCATTGTGAAGACCAGGGAAGAGAAGAAACTACAAGTACAACTTTTTAGATGAATGAGGACTGAAAAAACAGAGAGGAAAAACAGGCATGGGGGGGCCACATGCCTGTATTCACCCTGGGCCCCCAAACGGCTAAATCTGCCTCTGCTCATAGTGTCATGTGAGCACACATGTATGCTGATAAACTACAATAACACTTCCTAACTTTTGGAATGCCATTTTAATCAATTATTAAACCCCAATTTTAACAATATAACATAACTTTTTCCATGTTTCCTACCAGTACTATGACTTCATACAAGTATATGATTCTCCTCTCTTAGTATGCAGCACTAGCATTGCTAATTTGTGTGTCTGTAAGGCCTCCAAACACCGACTCTACATTATTTATCTGTTTAATATATTTTTACCTCAGAGGTTCTCACTTGTTGAACACACGCCATCGCTGTGGTGAAAGATAACTAAAGAAAAGGCTGCAAAGACAGAAGATACCAGATACAACCGTCATATTGCATTAACAAACCTATAGTTAACTATAATTAGCAAACACCTGCTAGGACAGTATGAGCCCAACCATTGCCCATCAACAACAAGTTACTACTCACATGTGAATAATGAATTATTTTTTCGAGGGGACAGAAATAAAATTTAGTAAAAACGTTGTTTTTTATCTGTTGGTTTTTGTTTTGCTATGATAACTGGAGGTATGTTTGCTAATCGGTCGTAGCTAGTTATTAGCTCAACGCGTTCGCGCTTCTTGTTTGATTGATGGGCGGGACATCTTCATAAAGCAGCCAACCGCTGATCAGACAGCTTGTACTCAGTGTATAATGAATAATAACAGATGAAGTCCTGTAAATGTGTTCACATATTAAGATAATACAGAGTTTATCAGGCAGAATGACAATAAGTTTAATCTATGATATCCTTTAGAGTCATACAGGTGCTTGTGTTGATGCAGTGCGGTCCCCGCATCGCCCCCCTTTTCAACAAAACAAGCTGATTGGACGACGGGGTTGTCAATCATAAAGAGTAGAGCTGCGAACGGAGCCCCATTGGTTCCAAGTTGGTAGCGGTCGCTCACTTATTGGTTACTGTATACGTCAATCAGGAGGTGGAAAACCTACCGGGGCTGATGTCACAACTCGTTACGCCATTTTTGTTGGGGAGCAGCAGTCGTGTCCAGAAAAGGAGGATCAGATCCAGAACAGGTACATCAAACGGTACCTTTGTTTCCCTCCCTGTGAGCTGTCCGTATACCGGGACACTTGCTGTGCTCCACACACACACACCATGTCGACAGAAAACCTGGACTCCGACACGCAGGTGGACTACGAGGACGAAAAACAGGTGGGTTCCTCAGTGCTGTCTCAGTGTTGTTGGCTAACATCAGCTAGCTCCAGTAAACTGTGTTTGCTCAGCGCTGCAGCTAACAGGGGTGGGGGGTAGGGGGGACTCCTGGGAGACACGCAGAGGTGTGATAAATCCACCCGTGGGCCTGAAACGTCCCCACTGTGGCTCAGCCCGCTTGCAGAGCACCTTGCCACTGTGTCACTTTGTTTTGTCCCTTGCCTTGTGTCATTGGCTGGAGAGTCTACAGCAGCTCGGGCCTCATTGGTCTGTCCTGGGGGGTCTGAAAACGTGCCTTCACAGGCCGAAAGTCACCAAACAGAGGCAAGAGCAGGTAAATTTAACAGGATGTGGTGGAAACACATTCATCGGGGAGGATAATGTCACTCTGTGCTCTGGCTGTCACATGGCCTGAGACTCCAGGTGCTCTCCCCGCTCAGTCACAACATCTGCAGTGTGACAGAGGTAGTTCCGCATTTCCACACACACAGTGGACTGAGATCAGTGTTCTAATCTAACATCCTCAGACCTCCTAACGGGTCACAAGATGCATCCAGGGGGTTAAGGCCAGACTGTCATATCTGGTGCTGGATACTCTACAGTCAGTGTGCATGAAGAGGAGACATGCTGCAGAAGAAAGGAGCATTTACTCACAGCTGTCTGAAGACGTCGGCATGCATGAGAGGAGACTGTGTGTTATACTGCAGCATGATACAACATGCAACATTCAACAACAAATGTTTAATGCATGACAACGTGTTCACAGCGTGTACCTCCAGACTCTACAACAACTTTTCCTTACTAATAGAAATAATACTTAAGAAACTGGTGCTGTGGACGTAGCTTAGCTGATAGTAGTGTTGGAGATCTGAGCGAGGCCTCCTGCCAGCATGATCGATGAAAGCCTGCATGCTGTTTTTCTGAAAACCTCACATGAGGAATGTGTTTCTGTTGGAAGAAGTCCAGACTTCTGCAGTGTGTTTATTTCAGATAGTCACATGAGAGTGGTAATACAATGGGCCACAGGTTGGAGGCAAATCTGGGCCACTCATGTGAAGGGCGAGGCCACGCCGGCGCCCCGTCCTTTCAGGAACTCGGTGAGAAACTAGCTTGCTGGATAATGAACACATCTTTACAGTGAATGGTGGATATATATGACAGGTTTTTCTTTTAGCTTGTCCTTGGGTTTACTTTACCAGGTGCACAGCAGGTTATGATGCATTCTCCTCACACACCTGTGCATACCTGTTGGATTTTATGTGCACATACCTGAAATGTTTTGGTAAATACAGCTTTCCTGAGGTTGTTACTGTCTCACTTTAACACCTCTCCTTCAGAATCACAAAACATCAGTGACCTCAGGAATGCTGTCATTTTAAGTAATGCTGTGTTTTTTTAGAGTTGCAGTAGGGAACAGCTTCGATGAGGTACAGGTAAAAAAAAAACAAGACATGAGGAGTCAGTAGTAAAGGTCGACAGAGTGAAAGCAGAATCAAATCTCTGTTATGATCACAACACGTCCATTTTCAGGTTGAATTTGGATACCAGCTGCTTGTTTTGGGACCTGTGCCATTGTTGCTGGACTGAAGAGTTGGTGTGTGGGTTTAGTTTCCCTCCGCGTGCTTTGGAAAATCTGTGAACAGGTGTGAGCTGGAGGTCCGACAGCTGAGAGTCAGAGTTTAAAGAAACAACAGTCTCACCTCAGGTCAGAGGTGAGCTGTAGTCATAAAGCCCTGATCTGTACCATGAGTTTGGTTTATCACTCAGTTTTTAGGGTGTATGAATGTTTGAAGTTTATATGAGCACAGCTGAAACAAGCAGCTGCTTTGTTATGTGACTGTTGTCAAACATCGTTGAAGAGTCATGAAGTCAAACTGTGAAACAACCAGAGCGTCTTTTTCACTCCTCTGCCCACAGCCGTTAAAAACCAGTCCACTGGTTCTGGATCCTGCAGCTCTCCTGCATCAGGGTCAAATATAGTACCTCATAAATTTGTCGTCATGAACCCGAGTGAATCAGCACACTCCGTACCACCCTCCCCCTCCTCTCCTCAGGCTTCTGTGCCCTCTCCAGTCTGCACGCTGCCCGCTCCAGGTGTGTGTGTGTCTGTGTGTGTGTGTGTGAAGGGAGTGTATAAACAACCTTTGGAGTTAGTCCACTGTAGCTGAACATTCCGGTGCAGTCAGAGCAGGTGACTCACACTAACAAGGTGTGTCCTGATGGCCTGAATTACCGACCTGAGTCTTCAGGGACCTGACTGACTGGTACCTGACCAGTTTGACTGGTGGAAGTCGCAGAAAGCAACACACATACTTCTGTTGTGTACACAGGTCACCACCTCACGCTTCTGTCGCTCCTGGAGCAGAAAGTTTCTCACCTGTATGATTCTTTACTGGTTAAGGTATAACTCTATAACCAGTGAGTGAATCTGAAGGGAGAGCACAGATTAAACTGTGAACCTTCTTCTCCACGGCTGTGTGGGTGTGACGCCCAGGACGACATGAACTCTGTTACGTGGATGTGAGTGAAGACACTCGGGTGACTGTCAGACAGGTGAGAGTTTAAAGGTGATGCTGAGCAGCTTCCAGTCACAGTTTAAACCAAAGATTTCAAATGATGCTCAAAGACCTATCAGGACTTTAAAAGTGATCTGAAATAATCTCACTTTTATACATTTGCCTGTTCATAATCCACGATATGAAATGAGATTATCAGAGCCAAAAACCGACCCTTTGAAGACCCCACGCTGGCTGACAGAGTTTATCAGACAGAAGACAGATCTGTGTTTGTCTCTGCTGAAGAGGATTTCTAAACAGAATACAGTGATCTGCAAATCCTGTTGAACCCATACCCAACTGAACGCACCACAAAGACGAGAACAAAGACTGTTCAAACTGAGAAACTTTATTGTTTTTTGTAAATATTCACTCATTTTCCCACCAGATTGTCCTTTTCCTCTTTGGCCTGGAGGACACCACGTCCATGATTTACAAAAACAGTTTGAAATGTGGACTCGTCAGACCACAGCAGACTTTTCCACTTTGCGTCAGTCCATCTCAGATGAGCTCGGGTCCAGAGAAGCCGGCGGTGTTTCTGGGTGTTGTTGATATATGTCTTTGTCTTTGCATGGTAGAGTTTGAACTGTCACTTGTAGATGTAGTGATGAACTGTGTTAACTGACAATGGTTTTCTGAAGTCTTCCTGAGCCCACGTGGTAATATCCTTTACACAATGATGTTGGTTTTTAATGCAGTGCTGCCTGAGGGGTCAAAGGTCACGGGCATTCAGTGTTGGTTTTCAGCCTTGCTGCTTACGTGCAGAGATTTCTCCAGATTCTCTGAATCTTTTGATGATATTATGGACTGTAGATGATCAAATCCATCAATTCTTTCACATTGTTGAGAAACATTGTTCTTAAACTGTTGGACTATTTGCTCACGCAGTTGTTCACAAAGTGGTGAACCTCGCCCCATCCTTGCTTGTGATCGACTGAGCCTTTCAGGGATGCTCCTTTTATACCCAATCATGACCCTCACCTGTTTCCAATGAACCTGTTCACCTGTGGAATGTTCCAAACAGGTGTTTTTGGAGCATTCCTCAACTCTCCCAGTCTGTTGTTGACCCTGTTCCAGCTTTTTAGGAACGTGTTGCAGACATCAAATTCAACATGAGGGAATATTTACAAAAACAACGATGAAGTTTATCAGTTTGAAGAATTAATATATATTTTGGATATCCGTTATTCGAATTCAAGATATCTGTAATTCAATTTCGCCTAGACGGAATTCAAATTACAAATATCTTTAATTTGCCTCAATTTAAGATATCTAAAAATGTATTTACGGATATCTTAAATTAAATTTCGCCTAGGCGTAATTCATTTGTAGGTATCTGTAAATCACATTTTGGATATCCGAAATGACGTTTTGGATATCGGCAATGAGTCATCCAATACACATGAATGGCAAATGTGATGTGATTTCACCTAGGCAAAATTGAGTTATGGATATCTGTAACTCACATTTCGCCTAGTCAAAATTTGAATTTCGGATAGTCGAACTCGGCTTTTAAATGTTAAAACGGCTTGCCATAGTCCTGTGACTTCAGCTCTCTGGGTCCTTGTTCTGCTGGCTCTGTAAACACTCAGAGGACCAGTATGGACATGTTAGGATCAGAGTACGTCTCTGATGTCACAGACCATGACAGACTGTCCAAGTCGTAGAGTCAGAGTTGAATTTCACTCTAAGCTTCTGAAGAGCCGTTCAGGTTGGTGCGTGCTCAGCTCTGTCCTCAGGCCTGATGGAGAGAAGAGACTCGGCTGTGACTCACATGAAGGATCTCCACGGTCATGGGTTCACAGCCACGTCCACAGCACAGGGTCTCTGAGTCCTGGTTCGCAGACTGTGCTCCCTGACGATGCTCGAGGAGACATGTTGACCTGCGTTTGTTTTTGTCTCCACAGGACTGTCAGGAGAAGAACGCAAACCCAGTGAAGGCCGAGGAGGCCAAGCTGAAAGCCAAGTACCCCGGCCTCGGCCAGAAGCCCGGAGGATCAGACTTTTTGATGAAGAGACTACAGAAAGGGGTAGGTGACCCTCCGCTTCTTCTCCATTAGGGGGGAAAATATGTCCTTATGTTGTTATGTCTGGATCTGGATCTGGATCAGGATCTGGATCTGGATCAGGATAGTCAGACTATTTTGACCTGCAAAAAAAAAAAATTTGACCCCTAATATTTCTGAACCCTTTTCAGTCATTCCCTTTGACCTTTTCTGCGTGTGTTCGTCACTTTGACCCCGTCTTGTGGACATTTTTCCACCTGTGATGTGAACAGCAGGAGATTCTCTCCGTTATCTCTCCCCCTCTCTAACTCCTGCTCTCGCTCCACCCACGCCTGCTGTATTCGGTGCTGAGAACCTCCACCTCTGGAGACCGTTGGAAGTCATGGTGGGAAATCAGTGACGAGGAGTTGGAGTAACTTGGGGGGAGGGCGGTTAACGCAGCGTTTGATCTTCCAGTCTGAACATCAGAGAGGACTGGTTGTTAAGAAACACTCGGAGCCTTCTGTTCATCTGGTTTTGAAGTGAATCTATTCAGATGTTCAGTCTCTAACTTCTGGTTCTTTGCAGTGATGCGCAGCAGGGACGACTTCAGACCAGAGCAGACTGAAGGCTTTGAGACCGATCAGCATCCCTTCAGAGTCGCTCTGATCTTCTGTGTTTCTGCGTCTTGTTTTCAGGAGCCTCATGAGTTGTTGAGAGTGAAGGATCCACAGATCATGGTGTTAAAGTCGGTCCAGACTCTCCTCATGTGTGTGTGGGGGTTTTTCTGCCTGGATTTTAAAATTCCAGTTCAATTCAGGAAAATTCTCATGGGAATTTTAGCTCAGGAAGCCCGGAAATTTTCAGGGTTTTGTTGGCGTCAACTTAAATAAATATTTCAAAACTATCCTGATTTTTTTTTCCTCTAGTTACTAACTTGGTTTAAAAATACTGCATCAGACATGTTGACACGCATGTCTGCTCAAACCAAAGGTTTAGTATTTATACCTGACCAGGTAAATGCAGATGATATAAATTCCCCAAGGAATGTTTCCATCATGGAAAATTCCCAGAATTCTTCACTCTTAATAAGATCTGAAGGTCGTCAGGTGTGTGGCTGGCAGAGTCAGCACGGACTAACAGACTTACCCCTGATTCCCACTCTGCCTCTGGGTCCGACCTGCTGATGGCGTCTGGTCCTGAGTCAGTGACGTCGTTTTGATTATATGAGGATAAATTTACCGTCGGCAGCCTGAACATGGAGCTTTGTTTTGAAAAGAGCGGATACTCTGATCGCTTTTCGTCTGTTTCCTGTTTGGTACGATCTGCTCTGTGGAGATTGACACGTCTCTGCAGCGAACTCACCAAAAACAGACTCACAGCGTAATGGTGGCGAGCAGCCGTCGGTGGCACATGGCGGAGACGGGCCGCAGCATGGGCTGTGTGAATTCACTGATTGATTAGAGTGTCGGCGGAGTAAAGTGTAGACGAAGCGCGGCCCCCACCGAGCGCAGCCCCGACCGAGCGCGGCCCCGACCGAGCGCGGCCCCCACCGAGCGCGGCCCCGACCGAGCGCGGCCCCGACCGAGCGCGGCCCCGACCGAGCGCGGCCCCCACCGAGCGCGGCCCCGACCGAGCGCGGCCCCGACCGAGCGCGGCCCCCACCGAGCGCGGCCCCCACCGAGCGCGGCCCCGACCGAGCGGCCCCGACCGAGCGGCCCCGACCGAGCGCGGCCCCGACCGAGCGCGGCCCCGACCGAGCGCGGCCCCGACCGAGCGCGGCCCCGACCGAGCGCGGCCCCGACCGAGCGGCGCTCACTCTGTATATGTGAGTCGGGGGTCACTGATGAAAAACCTCCTCCTGGTGTTCTTGGTTTGCTGCATCCAGTCAGGAGTTTGTCTCTAAAGCTGTCGGCTCCTTTTCTCTCTTTTCTCTCGCAGCAAAAGTACTTTGACTCGGGCGACTACAACATGGCCAAAGCCAAGATGAAGAACAAGCAGCTTCCTGTGGCGGGGCCTGACAAGAACCTGGTGACCGGCGACCACATTCCCACGCCGCAGGACCTGCCTCAGAGGAAGTCCTCCTTGGTGACCAGCAAACTAGCAGGCTAGCTGTTGCTGCCTGAGACGCACCCCATCCTCCTGGGGCTCCCAGCAAATGTCCCTCCTCCCCCTCCTCCTCCCCCTCCTCCCCCTCCTCCTCCTCCTCCCCCTCCTCCTCCTCACCCATGTCCCAAATCTTGTCCCGCCCTCCCCTCTCCTCCTCTCTTATCCCCAGGCACCACTGGCTTTAACATGTCAGGCAGAGCTGTATACGTTTAAGAACTCCATTTTGCTTGTATGTGGGCGGGGCCGAGTGGGAGGGACGAAGGTTCAGGTGACCCCGTGAGGTCACAGCCTTCTCTGCCTTCCCACCACGCACAGCTCTGCCCCCTCGGCGCACTCTGCTCTCCCGCCTCCTAAAGATCTTGGTTTATGTTGTTCCAAGATGCATCACAGTAGGGGTGTGTGTGAGCAGGCAGGGGTGTGTGTGAGCAGGCAGGGGTGTGTGTGAGCAGGCAGGGGTGTGTGTGAGCAGGCAGGGGTGTGTGTGAGCAGGCAGGGGTGTGCTGGGCTGAGTTAATGCACTTTGTAGTCTGTAGTGAGCCTTTGTTCTTTCTTTGCATCTGAAATGACACCAAAACAAAGTGTGAGAGGAGCCGTCATGGCGGCACGCTCTGTGGTTTGACGTCCATGTTGGTGGCTTGCTTCAGCGGGGAGAATCTGTGAGGGGGGGGGCAGCTGCTTTGCTTTAGGGAGGGGGGGGGGGGTGTCTTCAATCACGTTACATCACACAGAATCTGAGATCAGGTGCAGCCGTTCAGCCAAACGGAGATGAAAACTTTCTCTCCTCGTGTTGCTTCAAGTCGACCTGCGTGATTGTTCACAGATTTTATTTTTTGAAGTGAGGCATCATCAGCTTTACGCTCAGACGTCAACGTCACACTTCTTTCCTCCTTTCCTGTCTGCTGTCCTGACAATCCATGTGTACGCACACACACACACACACACACACACACGCACACACACACACACACGCTCCTGTTGGGGCGCGCAGGGCGTGAGCCAGCTGAATATGTCCTCGTTTTATTTTTAACGGCCGGGAACTCTGCCAATATCTGAGCTCTGTCTTAGTTCAGTTGAATCAAGATGTGTGTTTACGATGAGCCTAAAAGATGTGTGTGTGTGTGTGTGTGTGTGTGTGGGGGGGGGTTATATACGCTTGTGTAAATAAAGTTCTTAAAGCAGGCGGTTTGTGATGAGCTCTGAGGCTCAGACCTGCTAACATGCCTAAGAGAGATGAAAACACACTGACTGGATCCAGCCTGAAGGTTCAGCTTCACCACAACAGCAGAGCCTGACCGCAGGCTCTAACTCTGTGTGTGTGTGTGTGTGTGTGTGTGTGTGTGTGTGAGTGTGTGTGTCAGCATCAGGGTCTCCCATGTGAAGTGTGTTTGCTGGTTTGGTTCCCTGAAGTCTGAAGTGAAAGAGCAAAGTAACCCTCAGTCAGAGCCTTCATGGAGGCTGAATGTTTCTGCACCTGTAGGAGTCTCATGAAGAACCTGCTTCAGCTGCTCTGAAGAAACCCCGGCTCATCAGCTGAGTCCATCCCTGAAGTCCAGCTTCAGGTTTCTCTCCCTCTGCTGTCTTCAGCATTCAAACACTGATTTAATCAGAGCTCTGCGTCCCTCACGCCGTGGATGGAGTGTAGAGATACTTTTACAACCAGCATGTTTCCTCTGCACCACACAGACTGGTTTCTGATCTCACAGGGGTAACAGCAGGTCACCTGATCACCACAGGTGTCAGCCCAGCTCCTGAGCTCATCATCACAGGCTTAAAGTGGGACACTGCATGCCTGCAGAGTGCACCACCCTGGGCAAAGAGGGTTTTCTACCCTGTGCTCTTGCGTGCTCTGACCTCTAATTAAAGTGGTCCACTCATTCAACACTCGTCTCTCCTCCTGCTATGAAAACGCTGCAGGGAACCTCCACGGACGCACACTCCACCCTCACGCCCTCACGCCCTCACGCCCTCAGCCCCACTCTGACTTCACTGAGACTTTCAAACGTGTCAAACCTGCAGAAACGGAGCTGACCTGAGCGTCTGTGCTGGCTCTGGAGCTGTATGAATGCTTGCTTCTCTCTCTTCTAGCCGGTGTAAATAGAGTCTGACAGGAAGGGACGTCTGTGTGTTTTCCTCCCACCTGCTTCTCGAGCTGTTTCCTGATTCAGTGGTTCCTCTCTCTCTCTCTCTCTCTCTCTCTCCTTTCTGTTGACACTACTTCTGCTCCATCTGGTTGGGCTGCAGAGGCTTTGTGAATCTGTATCATATGAAAATATGTGTAAATGCTGCTGATTCAAAGACAAATCTAAGAGATGAAACCCTGTAAAGAACACCGGTTCAGGTCTCTCTGTCAGGGTCCCAGACCTCCTGGGACCGGGAGGAGCCTCCATGTTGGTTTGTTTTTATGATGCGTTGCTGAATTTGCTTCAGAGCTGTCACTTTAAATCACCACTTCACATCATATTGTGTTTATCAGCTGACAGTGTCCTGCTTGGGTGAATAAGCTGCAGCATGTTTGTAGAAACCACAGTGCACAGGAGGTCCTGAACGCCTCCCGATGTTTGGCTTTGCACGGAGCAGTTCAACGAGAGGAATTAGCAGGGTATGTTTTAACCCGACTCACAGGGTGTCTCTCGTTCAGCTACGATAAACACGTGCCAGAATGTATAAAGAACTGACGGCTGTGTGCTCTGAAGTACTTTTGTGCTGCTTTTACCTGACCTGTTTTCTTGTTTTTGCAAATTGTTTCTTTCTTCCTTTTTGTTTGTTTGTTTGTTTCTTGTGTTCTCTTATTGCATTAAAATAAATGTCATCCTGGCCCGAGTTAACTGCAGGGAAATCAGAGGAACCCTCGCTTCCAAGAAAAAAAGGGGTTTACATGGTGAAGAGGATGACTGGAAAAAAAAACCATGATTGATTTTAAGACTTCAGAAAGTACAGGAGTACTTGGAATGTTTCAGTTGTTTGGGAGTAGGTGAAAGGATTTTTGTCAGTATTTGAAATAAACTTTTACATTAATAAGATTCCGTCTGGTTTGTTTCTGTTGATGTTTTTAAACTGAGTGGGTCTGACTGCGCTGACGTACTACCAACAACTGACCACTAGGGGGAAGCACAGTATTTACTCAGACGCTGCAGGATGAGAACAGAAAGTTCTTGATTTTCTTTTTTTTCCAACTCAAAACAGAGAGTTGTGTTTATGAAGAGAGTAAACACAGAGAGGCTGTGTGATGAGAAACCTGCTGTTCTTAGACACAGGACACAGCAACAAAACATTTAGCAATCAAAATAAAGAATAAAAACACCATGAACTGCACAAACTCATGTTTGTAAAAAAAAACAGATGAGCTGTTATTAAGTGAAACTTGTTTCATATTTCATTAAAATATGATTTGCTTATTTCTAAGACAGGATGTTATTGTTCTGTTCTCCAGGTCCAGCTTGTTCTGTTTTATCAGTCCGGATCAGAGCAGTTTTTAATTATTTATCCATCTATCAGGGGATAAAGAATCTTCATGACTCATAAATATAGACCTGTGCTGTTAATCTGTGGTATCCTTCACCTTAAATACAGTTTGATTGTTTAAAAAGACACCATCAAAGAAAAACCGTTCAAATGGATGACAGTGTTCATGAAACAGCTTCAGAAAATAACTGTTGGTCACTAAAAAAAAATAAAAATAAACTATTGAGCACTGTTTACATTTTCTGTGTATCATATTTGAAATATGTTGTTGTTTATGTTTTTGTGATGAGTAGTTGTGGTTGTTAGGCGTGTTTCCGGTAGCCCCATACCGTACATACCGTAATTGATGTCATGGAAAAATACAAAAATAACCTGGAAATCAATCAGCGTGGGAACCTCCAGATTTACGGTTAAGCCTAAGAGTAATAAGCACGGCTGTGTTATTCATTTAAATTAATCATATTTTCTTTATTTTTTCGAAGATAGTTTAAAAATAAACAAGCTCGGTAACGTACTGTTGTCTTTTCGTTTATTTTTCATCAATCATTGTTTTTTAATCCTCTTATTTTTTGGGAGAAACGAGTAAAAATTATCTGCCTGGACAATAAAAACATAGATTTTAAAAATAAACGAGGAAGGAAATTCAATCGAGTCGTTTGTTTGGGGAAGTTTGAGGAATGTACGTAGTGATGACGCAAGCTACGTAATCACGCCCAGTTTTTAAATATATAGGAGACGTTCTTCAAGCTTCACTTCCGTTTCAACCGACCCTGAGATGGAGAATAGCTAAGGATTAGGATAGTGTTTAATTCTGTAGACTATCCGCTTTTAAATTTAATTCGAACGTAACTAAAGAAAGCTCAGTTTAAAGTCAGAAACCAAAATGAACATCATTCATACGAAGCGGGCCGCCTTCAACGTAACGGCCGGAGTCATGAGCTACATTCTCCCACAAAATGGAGTCGTGGAGGGACCGATCCACTACGGCCCAGGAGCTTCCGCGCCACAAGTCGCTATGGACTCTGCTTTAGACTCCCACAACGGGAACGGGGAGACTCCAAAGCGGCCCAGGGACCTAGTGGTGGAGTCTGTCAAAGGATTTGCAGCAACCAAGGGGATTCGGGAGGACAGCCAGGACATCGACGGCTCACTGCCGTGCACCCCCGACAGTCAGACGGACAGTGAAACCGAAGTGTCCAGCTGTCCATCGGCGTACGAGGCGTTTGAGATCGACACGAGGCAGCTCATTAGCCGATTTCTCAGAGAGTATAGTGGACTTTCAAAGCCCGGCTGGAAGGAAAGTAGCGCGCTATCGACGATGAAAAGGGTGGTGGGAGACGTGCTGGAGAAACACAGATACGCATACAACGGTACGTACTGAGGCTTGTTCAGACTGTTAGCTGTTAGCATCGTTAGCTACACGGAGGCTTCGTCTCAGTAATCCTGTGGACAGACACCTTAAACTGAGCTGCGTTTGGACTAGTAGGAGCTTTTTACTCCGAAGAAGAAGACCTCACAGGCTTGAATTTAAGTGTTTACATTTATTGACCCTTTGTTACTGAAAGAAACGGATTAAAATGGAAATTAAACGTTTCATATGTGCTGTGTCAGTCTGTGCTGCTGCATCTGGATAAAACCCAAGAAGTAGAAACTGGTTTTTATAACTGAAAATTCATCTGAGCAAACGGCACAGGATAATGAGCACTTTGAATAATAAAAAATGACTATTTTTTTTATAAATTGAGTCACACTTTAAATAAAGTTAACACCACATGAATGCTTGAGAATGTGCTAACTGATGGATATGATCTCCCTTCCTGCAGGTATGATCAACAAACTGTCCCTGGAGGACAGGGGTCAGGACGCCAGCTTCGTCAGCGCGGTAGCAAAGAGCCTCTTTGCGGATGGAACAACCAACTGGGGCAGGATCGCCAGCCTGATGGCCTTCGGAGCAGCTGTGTCTCAGAACCTGAAAGACAGTGGAAGAGGGGACTGTGTGGAGCTGGTGGCAGAGGGGATCTCTTCATATCTGCTGACTGACCAGAGGGACTGGCTGGTCAAAAACAACTCCTGGGTGAGTTTATGACTAAGAGCTGAAAGCTGTGGAGGAAAAAAAGGTTGCATAACTGCCCCCATTGTGCAAGCGAGCCTACGTGTCAGGCGAGCTTAACTCTTTGCCCTCTGAGTCTAATGTTCCTCTGTCTGTCTGTGTGTTTCCAGGATGGCTTTGTGGACTTCTTTCGAGTAGCAGACCCTGAGTCCACAGTGAGGACTACACTCATGGCCTTTGCTGGTTTTGCAGGAATCGGGGCAACACTGGCCCTGTTGATCAGGTGAACTTTTGGACACTTAGAGACTTATTTTTCACAAGTCCAGGACGTCTCACAGAGAGGACTAAAGCTGTGGCTCTTCACGCGTGGACTGCCTCCCTTCACGCCCAGCCTCACAATAAGAGACTGCTCTGACAGCAGCCAAACCGTTAGGTTTATTTAATTTACAAAGAAATTTATTTTTTTAAGAAATGTCAAATGTAGCTGGAGTCAGATTAAAGATTGGAAGGACTGACAGTCGACCAGATTTCTGCTTGATTGTTTTTCCATCACACTTCCTTTGAGTTGATGGTGGCTGGAGGGGGAAGCATGTAGCACCTGGATCACCTGTATGGACTAACCCTCACTGAGTGAGTGAGGGGGTCGGCGCGTTGATTTGAATGAGTGCTGCGTCCGTGTTGTGAAAATGTTGAATCAGCGGGAGTGGAAGGACGCTACACGCAGGACTTTTCTGAATGCTGGAAGGTTTGAGTCTGTTTGGGAATAATGAACAAGGACTGAGTTTGAAAGGACTCTGAGTGTTTGCACCAAAGCCGACTTCAGTCTGAAGAAGAAGTCCCGGGAACACGACAGACCATGATAATTAGTTCACATCCAGTTGTAAGCTAGCTCAAATTGTATAAAGTAATAAAGAAGATGTTCTAATCACATGTTTGGACCTCTTGGTGTTAACTTTGTGTCAGGGACTGAAGGTGGTCTACACACTGAGCCTGGATCTGTTATGAATCCAGTGACCCGGTTTTAAACTGACTCTAACGCCCCCGCACGGCCCACGCCCCACACGCAGTTTCGTTTCCTAGAAATAAGACGTGTCTGTGGTCACCAGAGCTGTTCAGCTGCATCTGCAGGTTTTCTGTGAGCTGCAGTGGAAGCAGGTTGTTATCTGCACTGAGCTGGTGCACAGAGACCGACTGAAACTGGGGTAAAGAAAAAAAACCCTTCACAGCTCTGCTCTGCAAGCAGAGAGCTGTTTCAGCTGCTTCAGCTGCTTCAGCTGCTCAGTTTGTGTCTTCATGGTCTGAGCAGTCTCAGGTCCAGGTCTTTATGATGAGCTCTCTTCTTCTCTGGCTTTAAACATGAAGGTAGAAGTGGATCTGGCTGAAGCACGTGGAGCCTGAGACAGCAGGATCCCTGAGCGGCGGTGCGGCTGAGCGGCTGCACCCTTGTTTGTTCAGATCCTCCTGTTGTCTCGGGTTACAGGACAAACAGCTCTCATGGAGCAGAGCTCCTCTCCATGGTGACGATCCACAGCAGACCTCATGTCCTCTCCTGCTGCTGCTAATGATGTTAGCCTCCACACAGGTTTCCCAGCATGCTTCACGGTGGAGAACACACTGCTGCTGCTGCTGCTGCTGTGGGGGGAATTGAAGCTGAGGCAATGTTCCTCAGCAGTTTGCACCATGCTGCGGTGGAGGGGGGGGGGGGGGGGGGGGGGGTGTCTTGGGGCTAAATATGCAAAGTGCACGAGTCTCTGAACAGCCTTGGTGTTGAAGCATGAATTATTGAATGATTGTGAACACATTAATGATGAAAGTCCTCAACACACTCCTCCAGCTGTGTGTGAATCAGTGTTTCTGACCTCCTTCAGGACTCTGCCCGGTGTGTGTGCATGACTCTACTCTCTGTTTGAGTCCATAAAGATGTTTGAGAGCAAATAAAATGAAAGAGTGCGTCTGTACGTACAGCTTCTGATGATAATAATAATAATAACAGATTTTTATTTAACGCACTTTACATTTGCGGACAAATCTCAAAGTGCACACTCAGGAAAACAATAAAACTGCTTCCCATCATCCACCAGTTTCAAATCAAACCCACTCACATCTACAGGATTAATACACAACATCAGGACCAGCTCCCAGTCACACATCTGAGAGAAACACACACACACCAACATACACACACTGACTGATACACACCGACCATCAACCCTAAAGGGTTGAATGATTGCTGCAGAGCTGCTGCTCTGTGATTGGCTGGTTGGATACTTGTGTTAACGAGCAGGTGAACAGGTGTAACTAATTAACCGATGGTTAAAGAGAGTCTTAGATCGTTAAGGTTTGGGGCTCTGTTGGTCAGGTGGTTGAAGTGTTCCCTGTTTGAACAGGCTGCAGTCGACCGTTCGCCCCTAAAACTGTCTTTAAACATGGATGAGGGTTTGATCTATGATCAGGGACTGTGGTACCATGGCCCGTTTGTGTTTCTTAAACATGAGATAAATTCATAAACTTGGAACCAAAAATCTGAAAAATGAAACGTTTGCCGAATCTTCTTTGCTAATGCCAAACTTCATCAGCTGCTGACCATCAGCTGCCTGACGGGCGCCAACACGTCTCTTTTCTTCAATCATCCAGTCCACCAAACGAGCGGCAGCAGAATCAGCTGTTTGTCATCTGCAGAGAAGATTCTGACTTTACATCAGGATGAGATTTATTCCCCAAGAAGCATCGATTCAACAAAGAAATAATCCACCAAACACATTTACTGACCTTTATATATGTAGAAACTTCAGTCCTTAGCAGACACCAGGCTGCAGGTAACTATGACGACAACTTAATCAGCTTCCAACATCGACCCAGGACAGACGAGTCCTGATGTCTGCCAGAAGGTGAGACACAAACACAGAGGGCATCGAGGGGCAGTTTGAAACACACAAACATGGAGGAAGACGTGAGGAAGATGCAGGTTTAGTTTTCCTTTCAGACATCACATCCAGCAGTCAGCTCATTACACCAAAGAAGACGTTCAAACATGTCATGCAAACCAACATGAACACATTATTCCTGCAGAGCAACAAACAGAAATGTTTCCTTCAGATCTGCTTTAACAAACTGGTCCAGAGTTAAAGAGAGCCGTCTGCAGAGACTCATCCAGAGCAGCCTGAGGCAGGTCGTCACATTCCCATCATGGGATGGTTTGAAGGAGTGGTTTCAGAGCTATTGTTTGCACACATAGTTCACATACAGCTGGCAGATACAGGAGAGTTAATTCTATAAAACTTCAGCCCAACCCTGGAGGATCCAAACCCCCATTCAGGACCACTTTACACTGAGTGGGGTTTCTGTGCATGAAAGCCTCACAGAGTGGACTTTAAGAGGTGCAGACCAGCCAAAGTCTTTCTTTGGACTCAGACAAAAACTCCAACTCCAAACAGAACGTCTGAGTGTGTTTCAGAGGTCTGTGAGGCTGATTTCATCAGGTTTTGTTGCTCAAAGCCTCTCACTCAGACCCAGCCTCTGAACTTTGCGTTTCAGTAACTGGAGCTCTGAGGCATGGCCTTTTCACAGAGTCACAGCATTGGCTGCAGGCCTCTCCACTTCCTGGTAGCAACAGCCCGCCCCCCTCGTTCAAAAAAAGCAACAGTTTCTGGGAAGTCAGCTGACGCACGAGTTTATCTTTAACAGAAGTCCTGGTCTGCAGAGTGAGGAGGCAGAAGCTGCAAATACTCCGAACTCAGAGCCTGAGATGCAGAGATAGACGCACCGTGATACATGAGGAGAGGCAGGGTTCAGTTAGGGAGCTGAGTCAGTGTTTCTGTCCCTGCAGAAGTAAAGAAGCCTCAAACTACAGAGAGGTCTCTGCTTCATGAAGGCTGCTGGTTCAAATCCTGACCTGAAGTCTTTGCTCATTAACTGAACACACTTTCAAAACCAGCCTTAATGAAACGTGCAGACAGTCTCAGGCTTTCTGCTCCTCTCTGAGATCAGGACGTCTCAAAGTGGGAATAAAAACCCTGTTTGTTTTCCCAGAGAGCTGATCACTGTGGTGCTGCTGCACTACATTTCCCAGAGTTCAGCTGTCACTGCATGTAGTTCAAACCTCACAAACCTCACACATGGATCAGAGGCAGCATGTGTCCAGGTTTTCTGTCCCCTGGTGACCCCTCAGTATCTTCATCATGCTGGGTGGTGTGTGTGTGTGTGTGTGTGTGTGTGTGTGTGAGTGTGTGTGTGTGGACTACACTGGCAGAATTCATGGCATTTATGCAAATAATACCATCATTTGCATATGTGACTCCTGGCTGCAGACTCTGACACACAAAGCTTTGACTTGTGTGTGGACACATTCGTCTCTGACTCTGTTTTTGTTCCCTGAATTGGAACAAAGTTGATGTTTACACACGCTGAAGAGTTCACACATTCAGATCTGAGGATACCAACCAAACCATGAAGACATGAAGCCATCAGAGTTACCGCTCCTCCTTTAAGAGTCACCAAACAAGCCGCTGTTCTCCAGACGTGTCTGTGTACGGTGGCCCTGAGAGCTCACAGCGCGGCAGCTAAAGAAAGCACACGCAAAAAGACGAAACACAAGCAAATGAAGAAAACACGCTGCAAAGACCACGACGCATGGGAAGAGTTTCCAGGGGACACTTAAAAGTGATGCACACGTCCCGACACGCTTGTTGCTGTGGTTGATTTTGAGTCTCAGCCCTGTGAACAGTGTTTTTGATTTATTTTAACATTGTGATCACATGATTCAGATATTAGCATGATGCTAATAACACACGTGTGCACCACTCTTGAGTGTCCTCTGGAACCTCTTTGGTTGTGTTGTGGTCTTTGCTGATGGGGCAGGTCTGGTGTCTTCAGTCTGGACTCTGGTCTGTGGGTTCCTGGTGGTGTGGATGGTTATCAGAGATCAGATTTAATCCCTGGATGGCGCGTCATGTTCCCCTCTGAGTCGTCTCCACTCCCACTCTGACTGCTGGCTGTGGTGCAGGATCCAGATATGGCTTATCCATGGCAGCGTGCTATCATGTCCGTGCAGCCGTCTGCAGCTGATGACCTCATCAGAGGTCTGCTGCTCAGTCGTTACCTTCACAGACCTCCATCAGACCTTTATAACAACAGGACCTCAAACCTTCACAGATGATGATTTTAAACTCACTTTAATCAAATGTGTAAAAGTCGTTTGAAGGTGACAGAAAGCAAACTGAGCAGCTTCAGGAGAGCAGCTTCAGGAGAGCAGCTTCAGGAGAGCAGCTTCAGGAGAGCAGCTTCGTGTCCAGCAGGACCTTATTTGGATGTGACAGAGGAGCAGAGTCGCCGGGTGTTTATCCTGCTCCGTGTGGCGATAAGTCAGCTGGAGCCGGACTGAAGAGCTTCCTGAACGTCATTGATGGTCAGACGTCTTCACTCAGTCTAAACTTTGACCTCTTCAGTACAACGCTCCATGTCTCAAAGGTTTCTGCAGCGTGCAGAGTCGCCCCCTGCTGGCCATTAGTGAACAGACATCAGTTTTGAGCTGTTACATCACAACCTGCGCTCATCATGTTCTAACTTTTTCATTCAATTCTCATCACATAAAGACTTTATTCTCATGAAGACTGAGATTTTTACAACGTTGTTCTCATAGTTCAATAACTTTAATCTCATGTTAAGTCTCCTCACATTAAACCTTTAACTTCTTACATTATTTATTAATTACTGTAACATCAACGCTGTGACCTTAATCTGGAAACATTACGGCTTAATTCTCATCACATTACAGCGTTACTCTCATCACCATGAGACTGTAACCTCATAACGTTACACCTTCATTCTCATAACACTACGACTTTAATCCTGTATAATGGAAACTTTATTCCTGTATTGTGGAAACTTTATTCCTGTATCGTGGAAACTCTATTCCTGTATCGTGGAAACTTTATTCCTGTATAGTGGAAACTTAATTCCTGTATCGTGGAATTTTTATTCCCGTAACACTGTGCCTTCAGTCTTGTAACGTTAGGAGCTTTAAAGGGTCACATGAGGACTTTATTCCTGTGACTGTTTTTCTTCCTGTGCTCCTGCTCCTCTGTTGTAAACAGTAATAAACGTTGGTGTAAATAAATAAATAAATGCTGTTCACATTTTGATTAAACCTGCTTTTTTTTTCCGTCCTCGGTGTGGAAACATGATGAGTCTCTATATTTCGTTCACATTTTAAGACTCTTTGTCAGGGCTCTGGTTGTCGGGCAGATTGGACTGGATGAACTCAGGTGTTGTATTTCCTCTGTGACTTTATCTCAGTTTGTTTTTCATGCTTGAATACGATCCATTCTTGTCCTGCTGCTGTCAGACGTCAGCTACGTGTCCTCCCTCTCTCTCTCTCTCTCTCCCTGAGCAGATGTTGTCATCGTCTGCGCTCTCAGGACAGCGTGTTCTCTGAGCAGGCTGTTGACCCTCGTTAGGTCATTGGAGCGCTGCCATGTTTTGTTTGGGAGAGGAAGGAGCCGTGTGGTAGGAGCAGGCGCTCCTTCTGGGAGAGGAGGGATGTTTCTAGCAGGACTCTCAGCCTGTTACAGACAGGAAGGAAGTCAGAGGACGTGAGGACGCTCTAAGAATAAACCTTCACATGGCGCTGCTGAAGCTGCTGAAGCTGCTGAAGCTGCTGAAGCTGCTGAAGCTGCTGAAGCTGGCTCCACTTTTATCAGCCCTGTTTGTCTTCTTCCCTCGTGTGTGTTGGTGCTCACTCCTCTTACCACAGACTGCAGATCAGAATGAAAGTGAAACAGTCCATCAGAGCAGAGATGTGTCAGAGCGTACCCTCCATCTGTTCAAGAGGTGAAGACCTCGCTTTGAAGAGTTTACCTGCTGGAGTCGAGTCAAAACTTTAGGACCTAGTTTTTCAACTCAGTGTCTTAATGAAGGGTTAAATACGGGGTTCACTCTGTGCTTCTGTTGTAAATATGCTGGAAAATAATCTCAGCGATCATCTTTTGTGCAACGTCTGTGACCCAAGAGGTCCAGTAAGTCCAGTTCACCCAGCGCCCCCTCATGCTTTAACTCCCTCTGACAGGCGGTGAGTTCATGGACCCGTTAACTCAGGTGTCTGCGCAGTAACGTACTGTTTACCTCTGATTCAGACTGAGAAACACTTCCTGCATCCTGAAGGACATTCAGTCATTAACTCAGCCATAGTTTCCCTCACAACAATAGACCAGGAACATCAGAGTCGTCCTAGAAAGTTTCTCTCTTTGCTGTATTTTCATGTAGATTTGGAATTAAAACGAATCTCAAACCATGATAATCTGGATTTTATAATCTGGGTTGGGAATATCTTCCTTTGATTGTTCTGGACTCTGACCACAGCTGACTTTGATGGAGGTGATCAGCTGTCACTCCTGGAACAACAGAGTTAATGTCAGCAGATTATGTGAATTTAAGGTGGACTCTGTCACTTTAAGGTGGACTCTGTCACTTTAAGGTGGACTCTGTCACTTTAAGGTGGACTCTGTAACTGAAGGAATCAAACTCTTTGACCTCTTCCACTCGCTGTGTGTTTGCCTTGTTTTTAAACTGTGGTTGGGGTCAGCTGGTCACGTAACCACATGTTTGACAGTCACTGGCTGATTGCAGGGTTACTGTGCACCGCTGCCTCAGTCACATTCCTCCAATAACCTGCTTCAACCTGAGTCTTCGATCCAGGACAGACAAAGGAAGGTATGAGCCACTCTTTCACCTCGGCAGGACACTCTGTTCCTTTGGTTGTCCGTCGTCAGGGCGATATGAAACCATGAAACTGGGTGACAAACATGAGAAGTAGGTCACCCACTTCCTTCTTAGTGCCTGAACCTGTCTGAACAGAAGTCAGTCCAGCTCCGGCCCCCCCTGAGTGCTGTTTGCAGAAGCACTGTAGCTCGGCTGGAAGGTGTCCATTAACCTCTGGGTCAGTCTGAGGCAGGCCTGGACTTGTCTGACCCAGGTGCTCCAAGGTGTGATGTTGTTGTGTCTGGTTAAGCCATCAGGAGGGTGGAGGGTCAGGTGGTCAGTGTTGGTTACGGCTTGTACCCCCCCCCCCCCCCACCTTTTGTTTGGAGAGCTCATGTTTGCAGAGCACTGATGGCCGTTTGTTGACGTCTCCCATCATGTCCAGAGCAGCAACAACAGATCAGCTGATCATGAACCGACCATGTGGTCATTGGGAGAAGCTCAGCGTGCGGCTTCCTGTGGTTCATATGACATGAGGTCATGCACCTTTAAATCACATGTTTTTGGCCATGTGAAGTGATGACTGTGTGGAAATCCGTGCAGATAACTTGAGGAGAAGTTCAAGATGACTTCATCCTCAGCAGGATAATAACCCCCCCCACCCCCCCCACCCCCACCAGGAGAAGCCTGGATCAGCGCTAAGTCAGCAGAAATGAAGACAAAGCTTTCACAACATGAGTCACAGGAGCATCTCCCAGAGCGCGGATCAAAAGTTACCATTCAAACAAAACCGCAGAGTGTCAGCTGGTCAAGCAAAAGTGTGACTGGGAGGAAAAAAACATGGTGACTCGTACCTGAATAATGTCTGTAATTTGGGCGCCATGACCAAAGCACCAACATCCTGTACACTCAGTCCCTGGACGCCCCCACTGCACAGACTGAGACTCACAGCAGGCCTGAAGGAGAGAAAATAAGAGAAACTGCAGCACAACACCAGACCAGGAGGTGGCGATAAGACATCGACAGAGGCCAGTCAGCAAAATCACACTTTAGTTACGTGCAGCACCTCAGTTAGCCTGTTAGCCTGTTAGCATGGAGGATACTCAGCCTGTGCTGGTTTGATGATTTATTTCACTGCTGATGGATTTGTTGACTCTTGAAAAGAGACAAACGGCGAGTTCGGAACAGCAGAGCGCTCCCGCGTCCAAAGCATGAAGCAGCAGCTCTGACCGATGTTTCAACTTCAAAAGGAGCCCATTGGTTGAGGACTTTGAGCGAGAAGCATTGTCCTCAAACAGATCATTGAATCCTGATCTGATGAGCAGATTTTGAAAACTCAAACTGGATATCCACTGACATGTTCAGCTGAAGGTCACCAGTTTACAGGGTCACTCTTTAAACTGGAACACCGGGAGCTGACAGAGACACATTCACACCATCAGGCTCAAAGGAGACCATTGATCAGGAGGTACTAAACCAAGTCCATCACAGCTGGGGGGGGCAGCTTAATGTGGACGGAGGGAGGGGGGATAAAAACACTGAGGCTGCTCCACCAATCAGAGACATCCAGTTTGCAGGCTCCGCCCTCCCAAAGTTCCTGAAACTTTGGTAAGTACTACCCCTAGGCAGGGCCATTTCAGGATGTAGATCAATTACCCCAGAACTAAATTTAGACCCTAGATTCTGCTGCCATAAAGTACTTAGTTCCTCAAATAGTCCCTGGTTCCCTGGGAAAGTTCCTGCAGTCCAAAATCTGCCAAGTAGGGCTCTGATATGGCTTAAAACGAGTGGTCTGACTTCAGCGTGAGGTTTGCTGGTTTAGCTCAGTCAGAGGTTTTGGTGATCCCCCCTCTGCTATCCAAGCTAACAGAGGCAGAACACAAACTTCCCCTCATACTTCATACCCTCATCAGGGTTCATACGTTGGTTCAAAAGGGGGATTATGTCCCGAGTCACAAAGACCAGCAGTTTAACAGCTGCTGTGGGAAGTGAAAGTGGACTGACTGTACTTTTAGCCCCATGCCCCCATCAGTGCAGGCCCCTACACCACTCTAAAGCAGACCCCTGTGTGGTCTGGGTCCTTTAGCTCCACATCAATCCAGAACATCCAGACAAGAAAAGGTCTTGGAGGTAACACCTGCCCTGGAGCGTTGATAGTCCCAAGCTGTCTCACTAGGGGGACTTTAGACTGATACTGGACTTGTTTGTCCAAAAACTGAGGATCCTTGTTGGCTTGAAATGTAGTTTTCGTAGATTTTTTGTGTGATAACTCTGGTTGCTTCTATCACTTCCTCTCCTGTCAAGTCATTGCCAGATGAGTCCCTCAGAGGTCATGTGAGCGGCTCCAGCCTGTTTTCAATCCACTCGATGTTTCTTTCTTAATCTTTCTCACAAAAGAGCTGAACTGACTTCAACCAGCTGTTTGTTTTATGGGCACGGCCAAAGAGCAGAATATGTGAGCCGAAAGGAATTCAAGGGGAGTTTTCATCTCCTGGGAAATCAAAACCAAACAAGGAGTGTTCCACAGTAAAACCTGGAGTTCCCGTCTTACCGTTTGGTTTGCAGTGCGGCTCATGGAGGAAATGTGAGGCCCATGTTTTCAGAGCCATCAGCAGAGAGTAGGAGGTGAGATGTCTCAGATACATGCGGAACAGAGGCTCAGCTCGACCTGAAAAAGGGGAAACCCAACAAATCTTAATTTGCATTTCCTTTACCCACACAGACGAGCATCTAGGTCAGGTTTCAACCACAGGTTCTGATGTTGTTTCTTTTTTAAAGACTGAACATCACAGCCAATCACCAGCCGCCTCCATCACCTCTGTGTTAACTGACCTAATCCCATCAACCACTGCTGGACTCAGTCACATGACGCTGTGGAAGAGTTTGATAAGCTGCAGAAACAGAAGATACTTATCTGTATGCTCTTTATGCTCACAGTAACTACATCCTCATTAATCTTTAAGTGTCCTCATGGGGGCATTTTAGCTGAAAGGCCTTCGTTGTTGTATTACTGCCCTCTACTGGTCTGGAGCTGTTTTGCAACTACATTTTTTCTCTCCATACATCGTTGTGTTGTCATGCATGAGCTGATCTTTGGCCCTGTGGTCAAAACACGGACAAACAATGAACCTCAGGAGCTATTAAGGCCCTGTTTCAGAGGTAAAGCTGCTTTTTGGCCTCTTGTTTACACAGAAACATGTTTTAACCCACTGTCTCTTGGACGTCTGTTACAGAGCTTCATGTTCTTACATTCAGCCCAACACCAAACTCCAACAACCAGGAACCCGTCTGTGTACTTCCTGTTCTCTGTGTGATTTAACCAGATGGACCATTTTAGCAGACTGAGCTCATGATAGCATAGCATAGCATAGCATTAGCTCAGGTAGCACGGCTCAGGATAGCGTTAACTCAGGTAGCATGGCTCGTGATAGCGTTAGCTCAGGTAGCACGGCTCAGGATAGCGTAAGCTTCGGTAGCATGGCTCAGGTTAGTGTTAGCTCCGGTAGCATGGCTCATTATAGCGTTAGCTCAGGTAGCAGGGCTCAGGGTAGCGTTAGCTCCGTTAGCACTGCTCATTATAGCGTTAGCTCAGGTAGCAGGGCTCATGATAGCGTAAGCTCCGGTAGCATGGCTCAGGATAGCGTTAGCTCAGGTAGCATGGCTCATGATAGCGTTAGCTCCGTTAGCATGGCTCAGGATAGCGTTAGCTCAGGTAGCAGGGCTCATGATAGCGTTAGCTCAGGTAGCAGGGCTCAGGATAGCGTTAGCTCAGGTAGCAGGGCTCATGATAGTGTTAGCTCAGGTAGCACGGCTCATGATAGCCTGAGCTCAGGTAGCATGGCTCATTATAGCGTTAGCTCCGGTAGCATCGCTCAGGATAGCGTTAGCTCAGGTAGCAGGGCTCAGGATAGCGTTAGCTCAGGTAGCATGGCTCATGATAGCGTTAGCTCCGTTAGCATGGCTCAGGATAGCGTTAGCTCAGGTAGCAGGGCTCATGATAGCGTTAGCTCAGGTAGCAGGGCTCAGGATAGCGTTAGCTCAGGTAGCAGGGCTCATGATAGTGTTAGCTCAGGTAGCACGGCTCATGATAGCCTGAGCTCAGGTAGCATGGCTCATTATAGCGTTAGCTCCGGTAGCATCGCTCAGGATAGCGTTAGCTCAGGTAGCAGGGCTCAGGATAGCGTAAGCTTCGGTAGCATGGCTCAGGATAGCGTTAGCTCAGGCAGCACGGCTCATGATAGCATTAGCTCAGGTAGCACGACTCATGATAGCATTAGCTCCGTTAGCATGGCTGTCTCTGTAACAGCTCTTTATCTGAGGCTGTTTTTTGTCATGAGTTTGGTTTGTTGTGAAGATGCTCTCTGTGAGTCATCACCAACAGTGAACAGTAAAAGGTGTTTTTAATGCTCTCGAGTTCACAGTCCTGAACTGAAACCAACAGAAACTCAAAGTTTCAGGGGACAAACAGTGGTGTTTGATTTACTGTCGGGGACAGCCCTGGGAATCCCGCTGCAGCTCAGAGGTTTGATCAGAGACTCCAGATGAGCAGATTAAATCCTGGAGCTGGAAACGAATAAACATGAAAACAAGCCCTGAAAACATCTCTGCGGTATTTTCTAAAAACCACATCAGGTCTTTAACCCCAGTCTGCTGAATCAGTCTCCTCTGGCTCAGATTTTATCAGGGTCCTCCAGACCTGGACCCGGCACAGGTTTCTGAAGTGATACCAGTTCAGCAGACTCTGGCTGCCCGGTGTGAGAGCGCCTCGTCTCTCTCTGATGAATGTTTTAAGGGGCTCATGAAATGACTGTTTTGGGTGCTCGGGCCCCCTCAGGAACCTGAAGCTCCACCTCAGAAAACGGTAATTAGCGGCTTTTCTTTAAGCTTCGCTTTTGTTTTGTCTCTCAAGGCCTTTCTGTGAATTTGGGTCAGGCTGAGTGTCTTTTATCCTCCCCCATGGATGACGACGGGGGGGATTACAGCAGAGACAAAATAAGCGCTGAGCTGATAACCAAAGAAACAAAGAGGGCTGCCAGCTCCAGCCTGTGGCCCTCATATTACCAGGCAGAGATCCGTTTGGTGAAGTGTTGATCCTTGTGTTTTTGCTCCGTCTTTTCTCACAGACAAAGAAAAGGCTGCTCAGAAAACACAGTTTGAAGAGCTAATCCTCTCAGATTCTGCCATCAATGCCTTTCAAATGGATTTAAGGATGAAATTCAATAAATATTTGAGGTATTTTGTGCTCTTGGTGGACGGCTTAATCCAGTGTTTCAGTATCTAAATCCTGCTGCGCTGGAATTCAATCGAGTCTTTTAGCAGCGTTGACTTTAAGCTCTTTAGAAAGAAGCTCACATTCGTTTTAGCCTCCTGGTTTTTACTAAAGTGTCATCAAATCACCAGAAAAGTACAAAAACTGACACTGGAACATCAACATGTGGAGCTCCAGAGGACGGATCAAACATCCCTGAACCCTCTGGACCGTTGGGACGTCTCCACCATGAACTCGCTCCCTCTGCTTGACTTTAACTTAATCCCACAAACATTCGTTCTCTGAACACACTGGACAAAAACATCCGACTTCAAACTGTTTTTCACCACAAAGTGACCTCTGAAAAACAAGAGTCTTAATGAGTGAGTGATGATGGGGCGACTCATCTTCATCCTGTTTGGAGAATCTTCCCTCTTATGTTTTAATTCCAGTCATATTTTTCCTGCGGGTCGTTTTTGCAGCGTTCCTCCTTCGATCAGGATATCTGGAGAGAAACAGGAAACATGGGGAGCAGAGTTGAACCAGCAACCTGGCTGATTCTGACTCTTGTTTGGTGGACTGGATGACTGAAGTCTTCCTGATCACATCAGGTCCTTCAACCAGCGTTTAGACCCAAGTGGGCCAGCGTGGTGGAGCTGGTCTCCGGCAGGAACAGCACCTCCAAGCTGATCCAACAGCTCTTCATTGGGGTTGAGGCTCCATCCTTTCCACTCCCAGACTCTGGAGGTAGACTCTGAGGAACCCTGGTCTGTGGGGGCCGGCGTTGTCCTCTTAGAGGATCAAGTTTGGCCCCAGACTGTGGAGGTATGGGATTAACTCTGGTTGCAGAATCTCATCTGGACATCCCCTCCTGGTGTAGTTCTAGTTTCTGTACTGACCCGACCCCTGTATGAGGACGGATCAGGCACCTGACCGTGAGCACCTGGGACTAACTGAGACACAAACCCAGAGGATAAGGTTCAACGGAAGAGTTTAATAAAAAGACAAACTGGAGCCTGAGGGACTTTTACAAACAAACAAACAAACAAACAAACAAACAAACAAACAAACAAACAAACAAATGAGGCCAAATTCCACGATAGTTTTAAACAACTCAAACTCTGGATTTCTACAAACTCTCGTTTAAAGCTCGTCCAGAGACAGTTCAAGACACGCTCTTCTAGAGTCACAGACTACTTTGACCCACAGTTCACATCCTGGTGACCACATCAGGCTTTTAAAGATGGCTCCTCTTGACTGGCACTCCTGATTGGCTGGGCAGCTGTTGGACACTCCAATCACCTATCTCCAGCCAGGCGGTCTGAGAGGAGGGAGAATCTCTCTCTCTCTCTCTCTCTCTCTCTCTCTCTCTCTCTCTCTCTCTCTCTCTCTCTCTCTCTCACACACACACACACACACACACACTGAACTGTTGGGCATTGGCAGAGAGGTTTCGGCAGGTTTCCCGGGTGCAGCTCACAGACTCAGTTCCTGGTGTTCCTGATAAATGAGGAAACAGACGTCACCACAGTGTTCCATTTATGACTGAGAGGCGTCATTAAAGCTAAGAAATGATCCACCAATCACCAGCGTCCTTACTTTATATGATAAGTAAGACGTACTGACTCCACATACGATCGCTGAAGGAGGCGTATCGGATCATCAGTCTGGATTCAAACCGTTCAGCGTCACAGTTTCAGACTCTTTCCACCAGGACCTGAGAGTTGCATGAATCCCCTTTGGACCTGTTTTTAAGGGTAGAAGAAGAGTGACTCCACCTCAGGTTATCTCTGCACACCTGTGAGTCTGTCCCAAGCGGCAACCTCCGGTCTGAAAATATGAGGCAATGCGGAAGTGCTAAAGTCTGCTGTTCCTCGAGTGTCCGCTTGAGGCTGGCTCCGGAAGTACCGGAAGTCACGTACACACAAAGCCAAAAAAAGCCGTTTTCACGGCCCAAATAAGCCTATTTACAGCCTGGTACAAAGAATGTCTCCTGTCTGAATCGCTAATTTCGCTAACGGCACGCACTGTAGGGGGGGTGAATTTTTTTCTAATTCGGCAGTGTCCACAATATCAAGCTCGCCAGTTCGTCCAATCAGAGGCACAGCTCAGATCACGTGACTGTGGAGCGCCCTATGGTTGTTACTGTGGAGACACACAGCACGCCTCATTTCCAATATGGCCGCGCCGACCGTTTTGCTTCAAAAGTCCGTTTCAGGAACAGATGGGTGACGTCGCGGAGACTACGTCCATTAATTATACAGTCTATGGTCTGTCCTGATGGTGCTGAGCTGATTCACATCACTTCCTGTTTGTTTTCCACTGACAGGAAGCTTTGAACCGTCTCTAACACGATGAGGAGGAAGTTTAACAGGGCTGTAAATCTGGTAAACGGGGCAGGTGTGGAATCAAACCACCTGAGAAATGAGCGTGTGGGCGTGGTTTTACCACGGTTAAGGTTCTGAAGGTTATCGGTACCTGATAAGTGATTGGATCATTGACAGGGTTCTTAGGTTAGACGGTGCTTCGGTTAGAGTTTATGTTGTTGGCTTGTTGTGTTTGTAGCAGTGAAAGTAAAGATCTGGTGATGTGAACCACCAAGGTGAGCCACCTGTGCCTCAGGTTGTTTTTAAACACCTGGACAGGTAAATGGACTCAGGAGCCTGATGAATAACACTGAGCGTCTCTGCCAGCTGCCGTCCGCTGCCTACACACACTCACACACACACACACACACACTCACACACGTAACGCCTTCATATTCATGCAGGATATTTGCCGCAGGCCTCGCTGTGTGTCACTGGATCTGAGTGTTTGTGCAGGACTCTGTTTGCTCTCTCTGTTTGCTAGCTTCATCATGCGCTAAGGTGCATTTACGCTAATTTAGCCGCTATAAAAGAAGGCATTTCATAACCGGTGGCTTTAGGAAAACATCACATGGATTCCCGCATTGCCTGAACCATCAGCACACTTTGTTTTAGCTCTGTGCCAAGGAAGGAAACCACACGCCGTCAGATCAGCTGATCGGAGGTTTGTTATTGACCCTGTTAGCTGAGATCACATTCTGTTCTGCACCTTCAGTTGATTCACTGTCACAGCTAACGTTCTTACCCAATGTTCCCTGACTTCACGTGGACTCTTCTGAGGAACTGGGAAGTCATGAGGATTAAAATAGAGCCAAGTCACCTGGGTAAAAAAACAAACAAACAAACAGATATTTGGCAATGGTGCTTTTTTCTGAAAATAGAGGAATGAGAGGAATCAGCTTCCGCGTGACGAGGCCTCATGAGGGACTGATAAAGGTCTCTCTGTGTAGGAGCCAGACTCCTTTTGAAACTTCGTCTTCAAACAGCCAGAGTCTCCTTCGTCTCACAGTCTGGATCTTCATCTGTGACCCAAACAAAGATGGCTGGAGACGTGTGAGCTCCGTTTGTTCCCAGAAGATCATTTTCTTCAGAGGAAGAGACGCCGTGACTCCTCTTTGCACTCAAACACAAGCAAGAACATGAAGTCACATGACCTCCTGAGGTTTCTTCACGCATGAACACAGATAAAGATTGATTAGTGAGCTTGTTGAAGTTTGAGTTGGATGAGAGTTCATTCTGGAGCCTGACTGATGCTGATAAAAGGGGTCAAAAAAACAAAAGTGATGTTCAATAAATCAGCGGATTAGACGGAATATAATCTGTGTTTGAAGACAAATTCTGACAAAACCCAAAATCTGACTGAAGAGGAAGAAGAAGAAGACGACGAAATGAAACTAACAAACTTTAATCAGTGACACTGTCAACATGAGGAGTGTGAACACTGATTGAAGGTGAAACTAGCAGCACTTTAAACTGTGGAACAGTCTGAGATCAGATGATGATGGACAGCTGTCAGCTCCATCAATCAGTGACACTCTGTAATCAGCCTGATTTACTGACCAGCTGATTCATCAGGGCTACAGATCAGTCCTCTGATGATGGAGGAGGAAACATGAACATGAAGTGACCTCTGAGCCAAAAGACAAAGTAAAAACAAAGAGCAGCTCGTGATGTACCCAGGTTCTATCACTGACAGTGAGCGATGGACGGACTGAGAGGAGGTCTGTCTGTGTTTGATCAGAGGAGGATGAGGGATGTGATCAAATCACATGACCCACCTGAACTGCTGACTTGTTTTTCATGAACCTTTGGGATGTTTCTGAACGGTGCCAGTTTCTCTTTTTTTAAACTCCACCATGTCTGACTGATCGCTGCAGTGAAAGTAAACTCCTACATGACGCCAACTCAGGGACCTGTCTGAGTATTTACATGTTAGAGAGCAAAAGGCTCTGTACACAACAACCTCCTACACATGACTGCATGTGAGTAAACAGATATATACTGAAGGAACCCTATACCACACACACACACACACACACACACACACACACACACACACACACACACACACACACACACGCCTCTGTCAGCGGTGTCGTCAGCCTGTTTGAAGCGCTCAGACTTGTTCCTGCTGCCTCACATTTGGTTCCTGATCTGTGTGTTTATTCTTTGTCGCTCTGAGAGAATAAACTCCATGCAGGTGTTGTTCAGTCCGTCTCTGAGCCTGTTTGCTGCTGACTGAGCTCTGACTCCTCTGGTGACTCTGATACGTTATCTGACCTGTGTGCAAACAGCCTGCTGTTCTCACGCTTGAATGCACTGAATTCAGCGTCTCTGCTCACGTCCCCTGAATCAAACCATCCCAGGCTCTGACCTGTAGGATCCCTCTGACTTCTTCTTCTTCTTCTTCTTCTTCTTCTTCTTCTTCTTCTTCTTCTTCTTCTTCTTCTTCTTCTTCTTCGTTGGTTCTGTTTCAGCAGATAACCTCTGAAACGTCACGCAGTGGCGCACCTGGGAATTTAATGAAGCAGAAGTCGGTCAGTCTGAGAACATGTTGTGTCACTTCCTCTGGTGTTCCTGCTTCGTTTTCAGATCCTCCATCGCTAACATGCTAACTGTTGCTCTGGAGCACGATGCATCAATCTGCACAAACACTCAAAGAGTCATGATGAGAGCCGGCCTCATGGGGGGCACACCCTGGACTGCTTGGCCATACCAGTCAGGATGAAGATCAGCAAGTCTGAGGCCATGGTTCTCAGCAGATAAAGGGTGGACTGACCACTCCAGGTCCAGGGAGGGGAGGGGGGGGAGGGGTCTCTGCCCCAACTGGAGGAGTTTAACTATCTCAGTGTTTTGCTCAAGAGTGAGGGGCGAGCAGAGCGAGAGACTGACAGACGGATTCCAGGCGTTGTCAGCAGGGATGCAGAGACTCTTCTGGTCCGTTATGGTGCTGAAAGAGCTGAGCCAGAAGACACGGCTCTGAATTCACCGGTCAGTCTCTGCTCCATCCCTCACCTACGATCATGAAGATCAGGAACACAAGCAGCTGAAAGGATCTTCCTCCTCAGGGGGTCTGGACTCAGCCTTACAGACAGGGTTCAGGGCTCAGACATCCAGGAGAGGCTCAGAGTAGAGCTGCTGCTCCTCCACATCCAGAGGAGCCAGATGAGGAGGTTCAGGGATCTGGTGAGGACGCCTCCCTGGGAGGAGACCCCAGGATAGACCCAGGACAGGATGGAGAGGTTATATCTCTGGACTGGACTGGGAACGCCTCGGTACCCCCCAGAGGAGCTGGAGGAAGTGTGGGGACAGGGACCACAGGTCTTCACTGATGACACTGCTGCCCTCGAGACCCAGACCCTGATAAGAGGAATTTCAGATCGTGTTTTTCAGTTTCTTGTGGAACAGATGTTGAAACTCTCTGAGATGTTTTGGTCTTGTAGCTCGTTTCTCTCTCAGCAAACAGAGGAGGATGTTTTTCATAACTTGTTCTTTTCTTTAACTTTCAGGTTTTTTGACTGACAGGAGGGTAACCTGTAGCTGTGTGCAGAGGCTAAGCCCCGCCTCCTTACCTCGTCTTAACTGGACGAGTTTTTTTACGCTTCAAAAACTCTGCATCAGAAACGAATGGATGACATCATGGAGTCTGGGATCAAACAGTACACGGTCTGTGGGTTTACCAGCAACACTTGTTCTAGAGCCAGTCCAAAAGTTTCATTTTGACTTAGAACTGAGTAGACCAGGATCTGAGGATCAGGTTTCACTTCCTGTTTGGATCAGGACTCATGTAAAGAGGCCGTCGTCTGAAGCAGGCGGCCCGTGTTTCTGAACCTCTCCGATTCGATGTGATTCATTGACACCAGAACTGAAGTTATAAAGGTGATCACATCCTTGTTGATATCATGCGGCTGTATGTGGTTCAGTATTTTGAACTCTATCAGCAGAGAGGAGCGATGATAACGTGTCCAAAGTCCCCCAGCGTATCTGCTCTTTATCTGGTCTGAAGTGTTTTATCAGTGAGGGTTGGCGTGAGTGTTTTTAACCATCCATTTCTTCTGATCATCAGGGAGGGGATGATCCTGCATGGACCCTGAGCAGCCAACAAAAACATGCTGGTCGGGTTGCTGACGTGAGGAAACAGAGGTGTCTGTGACTGGAACTGTATCAGGTTGTGTTGATGAAACATGAGAGGCGTGAGAGAGCCTGGAAACAGAGAGCGTTCCCGTGTGACAGCGCGGCCAAACGTGCACTGATTAATAATAGAGACACGTATCAGTTCTCAGGGCAGCGACGGAACGTGATCAGAGGCTCAATGTCAAAGTGAAGGAGACCTTCACGTCCACAAACCTTCATAACTTTATTTACCAGCAGAAAACAAACAGGAAGCTTCACAGAGCCTCTTGTTCCAGCTCTGACCTATTTCCTCTTCGTATTTATTTGTCGCACAAAGCGGCTCAGAGAGGTTTAAGTAGGCTAATGCTGTTTGTTGACATGCAGAAAGCTAATATTTGAGAAAAGCATCACAAAACGAAGAGCTGTGTTCAGCTGGAGGCATCCAGACGCTCACGTGCCGTCACACACGTCACTCTGAGAGCTCCCAACTTCATCCAGCTCTGACTGAAGCTCTGCTTCAGCTGCTTTCACCTCCATCAGCTCTGCAGGTCCACAGAATACAGACCAGAATCACCAGGATACAGAAACGCTGATCAAATATGCTATGCTATGCTGTGATATGCTATGCTATGCTATGCTATGATTAAACACAAAGAAAGAACAAACTCTATAAACCTGACTCATGGTACCCGACCAGTGTTCGGTGTTATTAACGTGTTTTTTAAACCAAATCAACAAAGAAATTCAGAATCCACAGAGGAAGAACCAGTTTTAAGTTTTTCTCCTTTTCTAGCATGCAGTAGAAAAATGGTATCAATAGCCATAGTTCCCTGAGGATGAACCCTGATAGCATTACACTAGTGCACCCATCCCATTAAAAACACTGAACATAATGTTTGTGCAGAGATTCAGTATCCCTTAAGATGATCCATCACACTAAACAACATACAGACAGAAGCATATGAACTACATTTAGACTGACATTCAGAGTCCCCAGAGTAGGAACCCTTATTTCACTCTTTGTTTGAGATATTTATGGTTCCCTGAGGATGGACCCTGAAAGCAAACAACTCAAAGCAACACCAGTGTTAACATAAAATTTGGTGCAGACTTTGAGTCCCCAGAGGAGGAACCATTTTTTTTCTTGTTAAGTTTTAAAATTAATTTGCATTGAAAAAATGTTTCCATGTTCATAGTTCCTGAGGGTGAACCCTGAGATTAAACTTTATTGGACCAATGGGATAAATTACACAAAGACTTTCAGTATCCCGAGGGGGAGAACCATAGTTTTAATTAATATTGCATTTTTCAACAACGGGAAATTGATGTGATATTCACAGTTTCCTGAGGATGGACCCTGAAAACAATTTAATGGTGGATTTATTACACAAACAAACTGAATCAATGGCAAGCATCACAAAAGCATTTGTTCCAATTCAGAGTCCCCAGAGGAGAGACCGGTCCCTTTCTGTTCTGTTCAGTTTGGTTTTAATTTTCCTGAAAACTTGTCTGCCATCGGTGATCTGCCACAAGATGTGATTTAAACATTCATAGTTTCCTGAGGATAAACCCCTTTAACCATTTAATAATGGATTCATCACAGTGAACCACATTTCAAGAAACAGAATGTCTATAATGACTTTCTTTTAGTAAGACCTAAGGACCTTTGCTCTGATTGGCCAGCACTCTGGAGGCCTGTTGGGGGCGGGTCTATGGGCAGACTTGGTGAGATCCCTCTGTGATGACCTCATCATTATAAAGAGGTTTGAGAATCTGCACGCGCTCAGTCTGCACATTGAGCAGTGGTACATTATGTTTCAGACCTGGGACAGCAGGACACCCTCTCTTTAAAGTCTGAAACACTGGCAGGTAATCCTGTCTGTCAGCCGGTGTAGCTTTGTTAGCCTGTAGACATCTTCAGGTGTGGGTGTTTTGGACTTTACCTGGCAGAGTCAGGTGGTCACATGCACGGGGTCTGAAGTTCTCATGAACTTTGTTGCATTAGCTCAGTGACCCGAGGTGTTTTCAGTCGTCACTAGCATGAAGTCAGGCCCCTGTGAGTCCAGAAAAACAAGATCTTAGCGTGCAGGAATGCAGAAAGCCCCTCTCTGGACCCTGGAGGGGCTCTGCAGCTTACATAAAGACCGCTTCACAGGGCTCCTCCCAGAAGAAGACGGTTTTAAGGACTGGATCCTGCTCAGACAGCCTGAGATCTGCAACAAAAACACAGACATGCAATCTTTCTCCGACACATGCAACCCGTGCAGGAACGAGCGCTCTTTGTTGTCTGGCAGATCATTTCTGTATGTGCTCCTAAAACAGCCATCGTGTTCACGGCTGGTTGGATGACACCCACCAAATATCCGGGGCTTCATCCAAACCATGTCTGGAGCAGGAGGCTCGCGCCTCAGGCTGCCAGCATGTAAACACCAGCAGTTTAAGACGCCTTGTTTACTGTACATCTTCTCTTTCTCTACGCTGTCACGTTCTCTTCAGTTTGTTGTTTCCTCATCGTGGCCCCGGGTCGTCTCTAAAAATGCATATTTTCTCTGACAGGCCTCAGTGAGAGCTGAGCTTCATCAGCCCACGCAGATACCATCCCTCCTGTACCTGCAGAAAATCTCACACCTTCAGAGCTCTGAGTGAGGCGCAGGCCAACTTCTGCCTCCCACACACACACACACACACACACATCTGACTTAATTAAAGGGCCTGACACTGGAGTCTGTGGACAGGGGGAAATACGTGTCTGTGTTCTGCTGTCTCCTTCCTCACATTCTTTCCTCATACTCGCCCACGCTCTTAAAGAAACAGCGCAGTGTTTGCAGCGCACTCCCACGCCAGCTTCAGTCTCTGCTGCTGCTGCTGATAAGAGCAGCTGTGTCAAAGTTTGATTCAGCCTGAAACATCTGAATCTGTCACACCACACCCTGACTTCAGATGAAGACTGAAGTGTCTGTCATGCAGGATGGGATCAGAGATCCTTTCAGAATAAAAGCCTCTCCACAACGGCTATATTCAGCTTCAGTTCCCTCCTTCATTTGCTGACTCTCAGTATGACGCCTGACCTCTGGTGTCAACATGTACTGATAGATTACATGCAAAGTGCTGTAAAAGCACTCACAAAGAGGAATGTGTGTGTGTGTGTGTGTGTGTGTGTGTGTGTGTGTGCTCAGCTGTCTGACTGCATGCCTTGCTGTTTGATTTGTGTGTGAGGAGGAGAGTGAAGATAAATGATGAAAACTGGGAAAAGAAGTGTTCCCACAGTGGATCCTTGAGGGACGCCTTCTTGTTGGGTGAATCTTGACCCCCTTTCAGAGAAAAACCACGGATGGTTTTACTGTCAGCAGGACTCTGCTGGCTCAGCTCCCGGCTCAGCTCGGACTCTCCTGCTGTGGAGGATGAGTCAGGTGATTTCCATGTGAAATGAAACTGTTATCAAAAACTCCTCCCTGACTCAGTCATGTGCAGCGGTTGGTGAGGTCATTGACCTCTGACTCCCTGTGAAGCTGATGACCTCGTACAGAGAACCCAGCGTGAGTGAGGAGGAAGTGATGACGTCGTGCTCCGTCAGAGTGCGGTCTTAGAGTCTTTCTCTTCCTTCTTCCTGCTGCTTTCATTGGAACAAAAATGAATGAATTGAACCTCAACATTCACTTCCTGTTTTCTGACCTTTACTCCTGATGTCACAACCATCCACAGACACGCTGCCGTCATGATTCACACACGTGTCTCTCTCTCTTTCGCCCACCTATCCATCCTTCACCGGGCAGCGATCCAGAGCTCTGTTTGTTCATTCTGTGTTTCCTCCATCAGCTGACTGATGTTTTGTTTCCTCCAAAAGCAAATTGACTCTGTTCGGCGACCCACAAGAGCAGGCTTGTCATCGGCTCAGTCGTATATCTGTCAGCCATCAGCTCCCTCTCTCATTACGCCTGTTTTATCTTCCCTCCACCAAAAACAGCTCCTTGTTTTGCTGTTCTCGACCCTTTCATGTTGAATATTTTCATTTAAAGTAAAACCTGGAGCTGAAAAAGCAGAGTGAGCGTCTGTGTTTTGTTAGGAATGGAAGGAATGAGGATGGGAAACAGGCAGACGTCAGTCCAGAGGGGAAAACGAGGCTTTGGGAACAAACTCAGCGACGTTCAGGAGCACTGAGTGTTTGTCTGCAGGCTTTCTGAGGCCTGCTCGGTGAAACAGGAATAGCCGGAGCTTTCAGTTCAGCTGCGCTTCATTAAAGCCTCTCAGCCTTGGCCTTTGTCCCTGCTTTGAATAGCAAAGGTAGGAGCGGTGCTCCGAAAACAGGAGACAATGAACGAACCAACAGCTGGACACAAAACGCCTCTGAAGTCAAGATCCAACCTGCTCTTCATCGGGGCAGCCAGGTGCTTGGATTTTCCGGTTCTCCTTTTGTTTTGGCTTCCACAGAAAGGTGTGTGTGTGTGTCTGTGTGTGTGTGTGTGTGTGTGTACGTGTTAGGCAACAGTGTAGTGTGAGGCCTCAGTCATCATATTCCCACGCATTTCTGTGGAAAGCCTCATAAGCAAATCAGCAGCATGGAGATAAACAAAGTCAGCTGACTGTGCAGGAACACCGTCAGCACACACACACTCACACACACACACACACACACACACACACACACACACACACACACACACACACACCTCAGCTGGTGGTTTAGGCTGCGTTTACTTCCAGGATTAACTGCAGCTTTAAATATAAACTGAGGCTTGTTTACAGCGTGCAGCTCATGATGACACGCAGGTTCATGTTGATTTGATGTTTGTCTCCAAACTCTGAGAGGAGGTTTGAGTGTTTATTGAACTGAAATATGTTGACAGGAGTAAACACCAAATGAAGGTCAGAGAGGGAGTTATCTAACACCGTGACATAAGAAGAAATGCAGTGTTAATAAAAGCTGAATGCTTCACCGCGTCTGTTAAAATGATCTCTGCGTTACTCACGCCACATCCTCTGTGAAGTGGCGGTTGTGGATTTTGAAGCATGAAGAAGACTTCACGGTCCTGAGGCGTGTTTCCTTTCAGATTCTGTGCATCAAACTTCCTCCCAGCAGAGTTTGGGCCCCATGGTTGAACCCTGGTGTCTGTTTGAGGCTTCACGCCAGCCGATAGCTCATCTAGCTCATCTCCTGACCCTGTGTTTGTGGTTCTGACGCTGGTGTGTGTGTGTGTGTGTGTGTGTGTGTGTGTGTGTGTGTGTGTGTGTGTGTGTGTGTGTGTGTGTGTGTGATTGGCTGGGAGGACTGTTCTCATGGTCGGGCCCTCATGGTTCCCACAGTCCGTCTCACGCTATCAGTCAAATGTAGGGAAGTGGCTCCAGTTTAATAAACTCAGCACACGCCTCTGACTGATAAACAACATACGTGTGGTAACATCTGTGTTATCACTTGTATGTTGTAATAACTGATTTATTCTTCAACAGTCAAACTGCAAACAGATCAAACTTTGGATGAAACGACCAGCAGTCGTCTGACTCCTGGCTGAGACGTTGAAGTTCTCTTCATTAGAATAACAGCCAACTTTATGAAGTCCACCTTTCTAGACCCAGGCTGGACCCCCTTTCTCCCTCAGACCTGTCTTAATCCTTGGTGTCATGGACTCAACAAGCTGCTGTAGACCTTCCTCAGAGCTCCTCCTCCATGTTGTCATGACATCATCACTCACCTGCTGCAGGTCTGTGGTCTGAACATCCATGATGAGGATCTCCTGTTCCAGCACGTCCCAAAGGATCTCTACTGGACTGAGATCTGGGGACTGTGGAGTCCGCTGGAGTCCAGGGACCTCATGTTCATGTTGAAGAAAGCAGTTTGAGATGATCTGAGCAGTTTGTGACATGGAGCGTGATCCTGCTGGAAGTCTCCATCAGAAGATGGTCCACTGAGCTCAGAGAGGGATGGACCTGGTCAGCTTCATGTTCTCCCGCTTCATTAAGGTTCGGCCTGTAGACTCTGGTTTCACTTTGACCCCCATCAGCCACAGTGTTACAACAGCACATATCACTTCTCATCACCTGACCGCTTCTAACAGGAAATCTTCAGTGGCAACATTGTGCAACGCTTGTGGACAAACTGATGGCGCCTTCGGCAACGGTTGAGCAATCTTGTCTCGATTGCAGAGACTCAACACTCAACACCGTCTACATGAAAACCTTTAAAAGGACTTGAAGGTCTGTTTAAGTCAAAGACTTCATTCAGCTCAGTCACCTGATGGGGGGAGGGGTCTTTACTGATGGTTTCTCTGACAGTAGACAGAATCCTCTACAGTCCAACGTTTCAGCAGGAAGAGTCCACTAAATCAGAGCGCGCTCATTCGGGAGGTTGGAAAGAGCTGTGCTGTGACCCTGTGACCCTGTGACCGTCCTGCAGTTATTTGAACCTCTTTATTCAGGGTGACTTTGGACTCAGACTAACATGAGTTTAGGAGACTGAACCCTCTCAGCGTCTGCTGGAGCTCACAGCTCACTGAGCCGGAGAGCGCTGCATCGTCAGCAAAAAGGAGAACCGGCATTTAGAGGTCACCCCACCGTGGACGCTTCAGAGATCCTGTGCACGAGTTAAAACATATGAATAATAATAATAAAAGGACAGAGTTCATGCTCTGCAGATTACAGACTCTCAGCTTTTGATCTGCATGTTCAAACATACTCTCAGAAATGTGCTCAGACAGGATCTGACAGGAGGACGCTTGATGTGGTTCCAGGAGGAGGAGCAGAAAGGTTTGATGATGAGACGAAACGCAAAGGGTGCAAAATGAAAAACAGAAGCTGTGCAGGATTCAAACACGCTGAAGCATTCACAGCTTTAAGATGCATAAATCCTAAATCTTTAAGACGCATGATTAAAACACACATCCAGAGTAGAAACAGCCATGATGCTGGAGCGTGTTTCACTTTCGGCCCGTCTGAAAGCGTCGGGGCGTCGGGTGGAGCGTCTGTCTGGTATCATATCGGCTCAGCGGAAAGTACCTAAATGTTGCCTCCAGCTTCAAACCTCAGGCGAGCCGGCGGCGCTGACCCGGTCTGTGTGACTGTGATCTGAGGACGCTGCAGCTGTGTGGTCTGATAGACCTGCAGAGGTGTGTCTCCTCCTGTACCTCAAACTGAGGGATGAAGGAGCTGCACCTGTATTCAGCTCTGCTTCTGATCTACACCCTTCATCTCTTTCAACCATGACAACAACTTCCTGAAGTTCTTCCCGTCAGCGTTCCTGCACCTGGGAAAAGAAATAATCTCCCACAGCGTCCTGTAACTCTCCTGTAACCCTAACCCTAACCCTAACCCTAACCCTAACCCTAACCCCTAACCCTAACCCTAACCCTAACCCCTAACCCTAACCCTAACCCTAACCCCTAACCCTAACCCTAACCCTAACCCCTAACCCTAACCCTAACCCTAACCCCCACAGCAGGTATTCAGGTCACCATAATCCCACAGTCCAAAACCCTCAGCTCAGTCAGACCTGCAGAGCACTTTCAGATCCATCACATGATTTGCATGTACAGATGCTGTGACGGATGGTTTCAGACGACATGTGACACAGATGCAAACACACACATTTATCTTTGTCCTCAACATCTGCTGTCATCATGTCCTGTCCAGGTGAGGTCGTGTGATTTCAGCAGCCTGTACTCTGGTCGACTCTCTGCGGGTGAGAGAGGTTTCACTCTGACTCTCAGGTTGTGTCACTGCAGCTGTCTCTGTGAGAGAGAGAGCCCGACAGCTGAGGGAGGATCAAGGCTCTGACGGAGCTGGATGACAACATGCAGCTACAGAGAGCACCGTGTGGAGTATCAGGTCCCCTCAGAGCTATATGTGGACAGGAGAGGGTCTGCTGTCTCCTCCTGCTTCAGGCCGCGTGATGAGGAGGATCCAGACTGAGCTCACAGAGCAGATGAAGTCTAGGGTCAGACAAAGTGGATCCAGAGAGAGACCAGGCTTTAGGAGAGACCGCGTCCACGTGCTGGGATCTAAATTTGATGTTTAGAGCTTCACTGGCAAAGCTGCAGAGCGCCGCTCCAAAGCCATGAAACATCCAGACTGTGAACAGACTCTATTTATAAACTCACAGTCTGCAGACAGCTGGGCGCCACTTCCTGGTGTCTGATTGGTTCCCCTGATCGTTGTAGACCAGGAGTCTCCAACGCTCGATTTGGATCTTCAAGGATTTCTGTTAAAATCAGCCTGAAAGAGTCTCAGAGCTCCTCCTCCATCATCACAGACTGATGACACGAAGCTCACCTGTCCCTCAGGAGTCTCACCTGTCCCTCAGCTGTCTCACCTGTCCCTCAGGAGTCTCACCTGTCCCTCAGGAGTCTCACCTGTCCCTCAGGTGTCTCACCTGTCCCTCAGGAGTCTCACCTGTCCCTCAGGTGTCTCACCTGTCCCTCAGGTGTCTCAACTGTCCCTCAGGTGTCTCACCTGTCCCTCAGGAGTCTCACCTGTCCCTCAGGTGTCTCACCTGTCCCTCAGGTGTCTCAACTGTCCCTCAGGAGTCTCACCTGTCCCTCAGGTGTCTCACCTGTCCCTCAGGCACTGCCACAGACGCCGCAATGTCTGCGCGTCTGCAGCCTCTGTGGCGTCTGCAGCCTCTGTGGCGTCTGCAGCGTCTGCAGCCTCTGTGGCGTCTGCAGCGTCTGCTGCCTCTGCGGCGTCTGCGGCCTCTGTGGCGTCTGCAGCCTCTGTGGCGTCTGCAGCCTCTGCGGCGTCTGCAGCCTCTGCGGCGTCTGCAGCGTCTGCAGCCTCTGCGGCGTCTGCAGCCTCTGCGGCCTCTGCAGCGTCTGCAGCCTCTGCGGCGTCTGCGGCGTCTGCGGCCTCTGTGGCGTCTGCAGCCTCTGCGGCGTCTGCGGCGTCTGCAGCCTCTGCGGCGTCTGCAGCCTCTGCGGCGTCTGTGGCCTCTGCGGCGTCTGCGGCGTCTGCAGCCTCTGCGGCGTCTGCGGCCTCTGCGGCGTCTGCGGCCTCTGCGGCGTCTGCAGCCTCTGCGGCGTCTGCAGCCTCTGCGGCGTCTGCAGCGTCTGCGGCCTCTGTGGCGTCTGCAGCCTCTGCGGCGTCTGCGGCGTCTGCAGCCTCTGCGGCGTCTGCAGCCTCTGCGGCGTCTGCAGCCTCTGTGGCGTCTGCAGCGTCTGCTACCTCTGCAGCGTCCGCGGCCTCTGCAGCGTCTGCGGCCTCTGCAGCGTCCGCGGTGTCTGCGGCGTCTGTGGCGTTGGCGTTGGCGTGCAGCTTGAGTTGATGATTGTTGTTTTCTGCAACAACACGTTGGACAGCAGCAGTCAGCACACACCCCTGCTTTAAACTCATGTTGTTCTGTTTGAACCATGCAGGGCGTCCTGTCCTCAGGTAGGCTGCAGCACACCTGTTACTGTGTGCATGTGCAGCAGCATCCACTACATGTATGAGGAACCTCAGGCTGACTGATGTTAGCGTGTTCTCTCCACCCTGTGTGTCAGGACGCCCGTTTGCATTCAGACTTCCATGTTTGTCCTGTTTGTTTGTTTTACTCACAGCCTCCTCTCTCTGAGTGTACAGTCCCAGTTATTTCTTCACATCAGATTGCTGCACACACACACACACACACACACACACACACACACACACACACACACCTTCCTGCACACACCCTCTGAGCAATCATCAGAATAACAACTCAAACACGACCACGCCAAGCGCAATTTGGCCCTGATCCAGAGGGATGTATCCTCACAGCTGGAAAGACCAGAGGAGCCGCGGCCTCTGCAGAGTCACCCCCACGCTGTGAGCCACTGTGACTCTGCAGAGCGCCGGTGGCAGAGCGCCGGCGGCAGAGCGCCGGCGGCAGAGCTGCGGCGGCGGCAGAGCTGCGGCGGCGGCAGAGCTGCGGCGGCGGCAGAGCTGCGGCGGCGGCAGAGCGCCGGCGGCAGAGCGCCGGCGGCAGAGCGCCGGCGGCAGAGCGCCGGCGGCAGAGCGCCGGCGGCAGAGCGCCGGCGGCAGAGCGCCGGCGGCAGAGCCCGGATGTTTCCAGGCCTGATGGGACTGTTACCTGGGTGGCAGCTGAGCTCTGGGAGTTTTTCTCTGATGTTTTTAGGGCCCAGTGGTTAGTGGGTACTTCCTGTGTTTAAAACATGGCCGTTTAACTGTCCAAAGTTCAGTCTTTGCTCGCTTATGATGTAACTGTTTCCTGACTTCCTGCAGACGCTGTGACGTCAGATGAGACCAGACGAGGCTCCCTCAGCCTGGAGGACACGTCATCAGACCATCTTCATCATTGTCTTCATCACTTCAGTGATTCACCACTAGTTCATTCATTCATTCATTCATTTTCCTCAGAATCACACTGACAAAGAAACTTTCATTGGCTGTGAAGCTGAGTTCAGACAACAGACGAATCAGATCAGATCAGACATGAACAATCAGAGACGAACAGACAGGAGGAGAGAACTCTGAGTCCATTAAAGGCTGAGGGGGAGGACTGACTGTGAAACACACCAACGTTACTAAAACCATCAAACAAACCAAAACAAACTGTTCATGTCTTTAAAGGATCCAAACCAGATCTGAAGTTTAAACTGTTTCAGCTCAGATTCAAAGTGTTCATGAAGCACAGACGCTAAAAACTGATCCTCTGATCCTACGAACGGACGACGTCCTCTCACTGCTGGAGCTGAGACTGGATTTCCTCTGTCCGTGTTGATCCTCCATGTTTTGTCCTTTCAGTGGATCGTCCCACTTTTTTGTGATTTTGTATCTTTGAACGTTTGTTTCATGGTTGGACCGTGTTGAGCTGAGACGTGACCTGACTGTGTGGATAACAGCTGAATCCTCATTGATCAGCTTTTAAATCCTCTTTGACGACATGAGGATGCTTCACTGTTTCACTTTTTAATGTTTGTGCATGACATGTAAATAAAGTTCAATCAATCAATCAATCAATCAATCAATCAATCAATCAATCAATCAATCAGTCAGTCATTGACGTGTGCAGCCTTCTGATTGGTAACAGAGTTGAACGTCTCTCATGCGCAGGATGGAGTCCTGTTTTCTCTCATTATTACGCCTCCAAACATCCAGTTTACGGACTGTGCCTTTAATTCCTGGTGTGTGTAGGTGGACGTCTCTGTTGGGGATGAAGCTCTGCCCTCTTTGTTCTGCTGTGTGTATCTTTACACATGCAAATGAGCTTTTCTCCTGACGTTGACGCCACGGCTCATGTTTTCACTCCTCTTAAATCCTCTCTGCGTCCTCCGGCCATGATTTCACAATCAGACGTGTTTCCAAAAAGATTTTCAGTTGCTTTAAATGCTTTTAATCGCTCCACGGGCCTGTGGGCGGGCGTGTGTGTGTGTGTGTGTGTGTGTGTGTGTATGTGTGTGTTTACCCTCTCTACAGTTGTTGGATGTCTCTGGGGAGTCTGCTGGATTATGGGGGGATTTCTGCTGGATTTCAGAGAAATAAAGACGGCCCAGCTCTCCTGTTGCATCGACCAATCAGAGCGCTGGCAGACCTGACGCAGCCTAAAGTGTTGTTTGAATGCATTTTTAAAGGCAGACGGCTGTAAGCTGTGTATAATGGAGCGTTGCATCATGGACGGCTGTAAGCCTTTTTAAAACAGCGCTGGCCTACTTTCTTTATCTACATGACGAGCGTTACACAACCTGTGGACGCGTTCGTCTCCTTCAGGAGGCAGACGACGCCACCAGCTGATGAAGATGTGACAAGATGGACTCTCGAGATGCAGAGCGCAGCTTTAAGAAGAGATGGAAAGAAACCTGATGGAAGCGTGAGGGAGGAGCACAACAGGAGACGGTCTCAAGCCTCAGAGTGGTTCTCATTTATACACATATTTAAATTAAAATGGATAAAAACAAACTCAGTTCAATCTGTTAAAGTCACCAGCTCTGTCCATATAAGGTGATGGTTGATTTGACTGACAGGTGGGCATCCTGTAGCTGTCTGTGAAGAGACTAAAGCCCCGCCCCTTTACCTCATCCTAACTCCAGCAGAGCTAGCTTGAGCTCAGCTCTATCAGGACTCAAAACCCTGAACCAGAGACAAACAGGTGAGGTCACAGAGACGGTGTCCTTATATCACAGTCTGGGATTACCTGTTGAGACCTTACACTGAGTGTGTGTGCCAGTAAAATATGGGAGCAGTATCTGAGCTATGAAAGTTGTCCCAGTCTGAGGACTCAGGATCGTTTATGGACCTGAGTCATAAAAGCTCCAAACGCTGTGATTGGATATGAACCGTCTCCCTGTAACCCTGAGCTAAGACTCAGGTCAGCTCAAAGTTTCCTTCCAGACTTTATATGAATTCTTCTCCTGTTTGTCACATTTATGAAGCATCATGTGACACACACGCACTGAAGGCGGTTTACGGGTTTGGAGCTTCAGTCACTGGACTGAAGCATCAAAGAGGTCGCTGAATGACGACACGCTGAGCTCCTGATAAGACATTTACAGCACCACAGCGGGAAATTTTCCTGTGTGGGCTCGTCATATATGGGTCACAGTCATCCAGTGGATCCATCCTGGGCATCATGGGTGTTCAGACACACCTACATGACAGCTGAGGCTGATGGGAGTTTCATAAGTTCACTGTTTATGCAGACGACACTCAGTTTTATCTCTAGATGAAGGCAGAAAAAACGGATCAGTTCGTTAAACTAAACGTGTGAATTAAAGGTGTAAAAACCTGGATGAGCAGGTTCAGAGCTGTCACAGCTCCTGAACGAGTCCTGAGACATCAAACCTCAAGTTTTGACACCAATCTGATTTTTAGCATCGATACTCTGAGGCCTTTCATGTCTGTGCACCTATTTTGTACTGGACCTGGTCTGGACTTGTTTAGTCCCATCAGAAGCATCCTGGAGCAGGAGAACCCTGAAGAGGATGAGTCTCAGGTAAACAGAAGCTCTCCCTCTCACCTGAATCTCACCTGACGTAGCTCTCTATCGTCAGAGTATAGAAACAAGACGGGACGTGCGGAGCTGCAGGTTGTTTTCTGGCTGCCTGACGCTCCTCATTAATGCTGCATCACGTCTTGGGAACATCTTGTTCAGATTCCTGCACAGTGAGGCTGAGCGGAGTGTGTCTGGACTTGCCGGGTCTTACATAAGAGTGGATGTAATCCCATCAGACGTGACTGGGCCTTACAATAACAGGAGGATCATGGGATGGAGGGAGGTCAGGAGCTGGCGTGACTCCCAGCCTTCCTGATGACACACTGCAGCAAGAGGAGGGCAGAGAGATGTGAGGAGGAGCCCGCGGGTGTTTTCTCACACACACACACACTCACACACACATTAAGCATGTGCAGGCTTACTGTATGTACTCCAGGCTTGTCATATCTCAGCAGTCTGTGCTCTGCTGTCACAGTGAACCGACAGCTTGACGTCATTTATTATCTGCTGCGATCATGAAATCGAAGCTCTCTGTCGGGTAAAATCCGCTTTGACTTCCTGTGTTGTTTCTTGCCAGTTCCCAGACTCTCACCCGGACTCTCTTTGGGGGTGCTGGACTAAAGTCCGGACTGTCTGGATTTCCTGAAGTGAGAGTTTGTTGCAGACACAGTTTGGATAATATCTTCTTCTTTTAAAGACACTTTTCAGTGACGTGCTTTGACAGGAGATGTTACCTGAGCACATCTCAGTCCTTTTCTTTACTGTCAGGTTCCTCATCTTTGATCACTTCACTTTAACCCTTTCAGACCCACCATTGAACAAATCCACCAGCACATACTCGGATATTTTTACAAACTGTGGTGCAATTTTTTGGAATATTTTTATTTGCTTCAGATCAATATAAGCCTCATACTCCATGTTTAATAAAATGTATTAACTTATGTCTGAACTGCTACAATAACCTGCTTAAAAAGTGCGGCTAACCTAAAAAAAATGAAAAACATGTTATTTTTCAAAAATATATAAAAATACAGAAATTGCACAGCTGTGTCCCTGAAGTCTGTTCATAACCTGCTTTATGAGACATGGTCAAGTTTCAATAGTCAGTCGTCATTCATTCATCTTCTAACCCCCAACTCACACATACAGCGTGTGACCGGACCATCAGCGTGAGCATGGCGGACCGTCAACATGAGCACCGCGGACCATCAGCGTGAGCATGGCGGACCGTCAGCGTGAGCATGACGGACCATCAGCGTGAGCATGGCGGACCATCAGCGTGAGCGCCGCGGTCCGTCAGCGTGAGCATGGCGGACCATCAGCGTGAGCATGGCGGTCCATCAGCGCCGCGCTCTAAGCTGTACCTAGAAACCACTCTAGTCGATCGTTGCATTCACACAGCCAGAGCTGTGGTCACCAGCAGCTGCTCGTACCAAACAGGAAACAGACACTCTGATTAACGATCAGAGTATCCGCTCATTTCAAAATAAAGCCCCATGTTCAGACTGCCGATCGTAACTTTACTGTCGTTCACCACGACTACGTCACTGACGCAGGGCCAGACGTCATCAGCAGGTCAGATCCAGAGGAAATCCAAAACCAGGACGAGGAAAACCTCAAAATTCTATACGACACAACAAATCCTGTCTATAAGGACACCAACAGAGAGGAAGAGGGACGGACTGAGTCTCTGAAGTTCAGGGAGGGTCAGGTGAGTTTAACATACTCATTAATCATCATGCAGGTGTGTTGTCATGGGTGTGATTCATACGGGAACACGTGGTTCTCCTCGTGTATCCAGCTCTCCTGGAGTCTGCAGTGACACAGTCCAGAGACGGATCCAGTGTGAACTGGTGCTCCAGTGCTGGTTCGGACTCCAGAAGCGGATCTGCTCAGTCCCCAAACATTTACTGAATCTCATGAGAACAATTTGAATTTTCTCATCTTGTCTCGGACTTTGTGAAGACCTGGAGCCAGAATAAGTCTGTGCTCCTGACAGAAGCTGGAGTGAGACGGACTCACCAGCTGAGTCTGTTCAGTTTTCTCTCTTTGTGGAGATTTTCTGAGATCAAATCAGGGACACGAAGGATCTGGAAGGTGGATTTACTGGTTCAGTCGACTGAGTCTTTGTAGCTCTGAAGAGAGCGCGGTTTCTCCTTTGAAGTGGATCTCACCTGACTGAAAGGTCGACCTGTCACCTGTGACACCTGTTGGCACACATTTCAAATATGACGAGTCAGATTTGGCTCAAGACGATCATTTCACAACCAGTTCGAGTGATTCCCCAAACCAAAGCCAAACCTCTTCATGAGTCAGGACGGACTGAGGTGCTGGTTCGGTCCAGAGTCATAAAACAGGATTTGTAGCTGAAACACGGAGAGAATAATTTCAGATCATCATTTCTCTGTTTCAGACGTGTTTCAGTATCAAACCTTTAAGTCCTGCAGCTCAGGTGACTGATGGCTGATGTCATGGCTGACAGGCTGTTTCTCAGGCGTGTGTTGGTTAGCTGCTGGGAACAGACCGCGTCACCTTGTTGTTTGGTTGTTCTGGTTCTGAGGTGTCACTGCAGTCCCCTCCCAGCTTCACTCACTCCTGTTTGTTTTTCTTTTTCTCTCTTTAAGGTCTGATATCATCTCTGCGTCTGACGCAGGCTGAACAAAGCAGCCCTGTGATGTCTGAGTCTCTGATCTGAAGACTCTCTTTGTCCTCTCTGACCTCATGTCTTCAGACTCCTCAGTCTGACTCCTTCTCTGGACTCCTTCGGGCCTCCTGATGTTTGCCTGCTCGGGACTTGGATCAGGATCATTTGCCAGAGGCCTTCAAGGTGAGCGGCGTCTTTGTTGCTCTCGGTCCTTTCGTTTTCTTCTTCTTCACTTTCTCACTTTCTGTTCCTGCTGCTGGAAAAGTCCCTGTTTGGGATTTTAGCTTTTATTCCAGTCAGCAGGTCAAACGTGTTTTATTTTCTGTTCAGAGTAATTCTGTACACACACACACACACGCGCACGCACACACACACACACACACACACACACACACACACACACACACACACACACACACACACACACACACACACACATAGCTAATCTCATGGTGTCTGACAAACTGTGGTCCTACTGGGATTTGAACCCACAACCATCTCTCAGGTTTACAGAGAATGGTCCCAAAGAAGACCGTCTCTGAACCCACAACAGGTCCAGCCTTGAAGCAGACGGGCTCCAGCAGCTGAAGACCACACCGGGTGACCCTCCTGTCAGCTTAGAACAGGAAACTGAGGCCACAGTCCACACGGGCTCACCAAAACTGGACCATAGAGGACTGAAAAACCTCTCCTGGTCTGATGAGTCTGGATGTCTGCTCCACATTCAGATGGTGGACTCAGGATTTGGAGTGACCCACATGACAGCATGGATCCATCCTGCCTTGGATCAACTCTTCAGCCTGCTGCTGGTCTCATGGTGTGGGGGAGGTTTTCTCGGCTCACTTTGGACCCCTTAGAACCACCTGAGTCTGGTTTAAAGTCCACAGCCTACCTGAGTCTTGTTGTGGACCAGGTCCATCCCTCTGTGAGCTCAGTGGACCATCTTCTGATGGAGACTTCCAGCAGGATCAGGCTCCATGTCACAAACTGCTCAGATCATCTCAAACTGCTTTCTTCAACATGAACATGAGGTCCCTGGACTCCAGCGGACTCCACAGTCCCCCAGATCTCAGTCCAGCAGAGATCCTTTGGGACCTGCTGGAACAGGAGATCCTCATCATGGATGTTCAGACCACAGACCTGCAGCAGCTGAGTGATGATGTCATGACAACATGGAGGAGGAGCTCTGAGGAAGGTCTACAGCAGCTTGTTGAGTCCATGACACCAAGGATTAAGACAGGTCTGAGGGAGAAAGGGGGTCCAGCCTGGGTCTAGAAAGGTGGACTTCATAAAGTAGCTGCTGACTCCATGTATGGAGCTTGTCACATCATTAAAATGTGTTGTGTGTCCTGGGAGCTGGAGCTGGTCTTCAAGGAGACCGTAGACGGATCAGCTGGTTTGAACCAGACAAACATAAAAGTGTCTGAAACTTACGGGGACGTCAGGTGTCAGAGGTCAAAGGTCAGAGCCAAAGAAGGAACCAGCGTCATATTTCAGCCCACGCTGTCCTCACGTGATGCGCCCGCTCAGCGGCTGTAAAAACCTCGAGTCAGGTGCAAACGGTTGAACTAGATTATTTTATTGATGCATTCATACTTTTCTCATCTTAGCCTTGAAAATACTTGAGTTGTCCCTCCTGCCCCTCGGTTTAAAACCACAACCGACACAGATAAGGAGCAGGACTGCTGATACTGAGACTGTTTACAACGGGTCTCCTTATTGGGTGCAGTAACCTCAGGTGGGCTTTCCAGGTTCACAGTAAAGTGCATGAAATCAAACCTTTCATGAAGTCATGTGAGTCTGTTTTTGTCCAGGATTCCAGCCTGAGATTTATGATCAGATGACAAAAAAAACCTTTTTAAAGTTCAACATTGGAAACAAACTTTAGGAGACTGAAGTCTGAGAAACTGCTCCCCGGTTTTCTTAGAGTCCGTTTTCACAATCTGTTCCCTCTCAGTCCTCGGCTCTGCCTCCCTGCCCCCCCTCGCTCCGTCCCGGGCTGTGTGTGTGTGTGTGTGTGTGTGTGTGTGTGGCATGTGGTTTGGATTCCTGCCCGAAGACCATTCACTGTGGGAGAACAAGGCCCCCCAGTGTGCTCTGTTTTCCACATTCCTGGACCCTGACATCAGCCCGGCTGCAGGAAGGACGCTGCCTCGATAGCGAAGGGGCTGTGTGCGGGAAGAGGCCCCCCTGACCCCGGCAGTCTGGCTGGCGGACCCTGGTGGAGTGTGGCCCCCGCCATCTCTGACAGCACAAGCCCCCCTAACAATACAATCAAAGAGATGCTTTACATACCACATGTTGTTTTCAGGCATAAATTAGATGGAGATGCTGTGCCATCGTTAAGATGGATTATCCCCCATAGACGGCCATATGGAAATTTAGGTCACTCTCTGAATGTAAATATTTTTCTCTGACGGCAGCAGACCTCTGACCGCCTGCTGTTTGGTTCAGTTTGCAGCATTTTGGTCCTGGACACACTGACATCCTCAGAAACCATGTGGAAGAAGCAGACAGGTCTTTGTTTCTTCTCCCTCCACCTAAAAAGTGAAATCCAGGTGTTCGTCTTTTTTTTAGTAAAACTGTCTTCTTGAACTAAACCTGAGCCACATCCAGCTGAAGAGTCCAGAGAAATGTTTTACTTTAAGACTCTAAAGCCAATAATGAGTCTGGATATTTGTAAAGAGTTCAAGTGACTTCAATAAAACATGTTTCTGTCAGTTAAAGGTGCAGTACAGCCTTTCAGTTTAAACGTATATCTTCAAAGTTCATGTTATATATGTTTTTATGTTTCTCATATATCTGTTTGAGAAATTCGACAAAGCTGTGAGGCCTACCGACAACGCCATGATCGTCAGAGAGTTCAGTGCTTCACCTCCTTCATGGATTCATCTTTAGTGTTTCAAACTTTCCCTTTAAGGGAATCTTTGTGCAGGTTTCTGTTTCTGCTCTGGTTCCTCTCTGCTCTGTGTTTCAGGATTGTTTATTATTTGTGTTGAGGAGAGATGATATGATGATCTGCAGAAACAGCTCGTTAACTCTGGGTCATGGTCAAAATGCAGATACGAGGGAGCTGTTGTAGGACTTTCTGCTCCTGATACGTTCTGCTGAGACGTGAAGTCAGCAGCGTCTTGTTGCCTGAACTTTTTTTATCCTGAATTTTTTCCTCATGCAGTCATTCATCGAAGCATTCGAGCACATGGCCGTGCATTCTCCCCCAGACGCAGCCTTGAGTCGGGTTTCCAGTAAGCACAAAGCTGAGGCCAAGTGTGTTCATGTGTGTGTGTGTGTGTGTGTGTGGGATAGGACGGCTGTGTGGGAGGGCGAGTGGGTTGGTACGAGAGGCGGGGGGAGGAGAGGGCTTAAGGCGTGGAAGCGTGGGAGGAGGAGACTTCAAAGACGAGGGGAAATAGGATCCCCTGGTTCAGACAAAGCAGGCTGTGGGGTTCAGAGACAAAGGAAACGCGATCCACCACGTGACCCTGAACGCCACGCATGCCTCCCCCGTCTGGCTCCATTCAGCTTTTCACTCATTCAGCTTCATCAGGCCTCAGATAGGCCTCAGCGCCACGACAAGAGCCCGGGCCAGACGGCTCTGAGAGCCACAGACGGGTCTGTGGTCTTCATTCCACGGCAGCGAGAGCAGGAAGTCCTGTCTGTCTGTCTGTCTGTCTGTCTGGCTGTCCGTCTGTCCTGTCTGTCTGTCCTGTCTGTCTGTCTGTCTGTCTGTCTGTCTGGCTGTCCGTCTGTCCTGTCTGTCTGTCCTGTCTGTCTGTCTGTCTGTCTGTCTGTCTGTCTGTCTGTCTGTCCGTCCGTCCGTCCGTCCGTCCGTCCGTCCGTCTGTCTGTCTGTCTGTCTGTCCTGTCTGTCTGTCTGTCTGTCTGTCTGTCCCTCCTGTCTGTCTGTCTGTCTGTCTGTCCGTCTGTCTGTCTGTCTGTCTGTCTGTCCCTCCTGTCTGTCTGTCTGTCTGTCTGTCCTGTCTGTCTGTCTGTCCTGTCTGTCTGTCTGTCTGTCTGTCCCTCCTGTCTGTCTGTCTGTCTGTCTGTCTGTCTGTCCTGTCTGTCTGTCTGTCTGTCCGTCTGTCTGTCTGTCTGTCCCTCCTGTCTGTCTGTCTGTCTGTCTGTCCTTCCTGTCTGTCTGTCTGTCTGTCCTGTCTGTCTGTCTGTCTGTCTGTCTGTCTGTCTGTCTGTCTGTCTGTCTGTCTGTCTGTCCTGTCTGTCTGTCCTGTCAGTCTGTCCCTCCTGTCTGTCTGTCTGTCTGTCTGTCTGTCTGTCTGTCTGTCTGTCTGTCCTGTCTGTCCTGTCTGTCTGTCCTGTCTGTCCTGTCTGTCTGTCTGTCTGTCTGTCCTGTCTGTCTGTCTGTCCTGCTCTCTGTCTGTCTGTCTGTCCTGCTCTCTGTCCTGCTCTCTGTCTGTCTGTCCTGTCTGTCCTGTCTGTCTGTCTGTCCCTCCTGTCTGTCTGTCTGTCTGTTTGTCTGTCTGTCTGTCTGTCTGTCCTGTCTGTCTGTCTGTCTGTCTGTCCTGTCTGTCTGTCTGTCTGTCTGTCTGTCCCTCCTGTCTGTCTGTCTGTCTGTTCCTCCTGTCTGTCTGTCCCTCCTTTCTGTCTGTCTGTCTGTCTGTCTGTCTGTCTGTCTGTCTGTCTGTCCCTCCTGTCTGTCTGTCTGTCTGTCTGTCTGTCTGTCTGTCTGTCTGTCCCTCCTGTCTGTCTGTCTGTCTGTCTGTCTGTCTGTCTGTCTGTCTGTCTGTCTGTCTGTCTGTCTGTCTGTCTGTCCTGTCTGTCTGTCTGTCTGTCTGTCTGTCCCTCCTGTCTGTCTGTCCCTCCTGTCTGTCTGTCCTGTCTGTCTGTCTGTCCCTCCTGTCTGTCTGTCCCTCCTGTCTGTCTGTCCTGTCTGTCTGTCTGTCCCTCCTGTCTGTCTGTCCCTCCTGTCTGTCTGTCCTGTCTGTCTGTCTGTCCCTCCTGTCTGTCTGTCCTGTCTGTCTGTCCCTCCTGTCTGTCTGTCTGTCTGTCTGTCTGTCTGTCTGTCTGTCTGTCTGTCCCTCCTGTCTGTCTGTCTGTCTGTCTGTCTGTCTGTCTGTCTGTCTGTCCCTCCTGTCTGTCTGTCCTGTCTGTCTGTCCTGGTGACCTTTAAGTTTGTACCTGAGGTTCCTGTTGACGTCCTCCTGAATCATAAATGTCTTCCTGGTTCGTTTCACCTGTTGGTTTTTTGGCTCTGATCTATCAAACATTTTCCTCTTGAAGTCTGTTTAAAAGTTTTTGTTTGACTCAAAACATCTGAAACCTGCCGGGCTGGAAAACCTGTTTTTTGCTTGATGCTTGTTACCTATTAAAGCTTGGTCACATGATCGCTCCGTACGTTAATCTGCTTCCAACAGTCTCTGAAATGGACAGCGAGAAGTCAACGGAGCTGAACAGATCTGAGGAGCCTCCTGACTCTTCTGCACCTCACTGGTTTTGGTGAACTCTGACAGACCGGCAGCAAACAGCTGCGTCAGGCCGACCTGTGAGAGGAGGCGGAGCTTACTGAGACAGAGGACGCCTCCTGAATCAGAGGTCTTCCTCCCCAGTAATGAGCCTGTCCTCGTCCATGTTGTCTTTATCAGCCTCTGAAAACCTCAGACCTGCTGACTTCAGGCCGTTCTCGCTTCATGATGAAGCTCTGTTGTCGTTGTAAATGAAATCAGGCTTCAGCTTTGTTTTATTCTGAAAGTTCACCAGATGATTAATGTTGTTCAGTCCAACTTCCTGTCCCACTTTGTCTGCTCCGAGCCGATTGGTGCGTTACGTCACAGAGACTCAGACCTGTTGGATCTGACACAGAGGAGGGTCAGAGACGTACCTGACGCAGACCAGGTGGAATGTAGCCATCACGCTCTTCTTCTATGAGCCTCACATGTTACATGTTACATGTTACATGTTACATGTTACAGTTGACTGGATGTGAGTGGATGCTGCGTTTGGAGGCTCATTACTTTGATAAATGCTCACTAAGAGAGGGAGGAGAGAGGAGAGAGGATGGAAGAGAGAGGATGGAGGAGAGAGGATGGAAGAGAGAGGATGGAGGAGAGAGGATGGAGGAGAGAGGATGGAGGAGAGAGGAAGGAGGAGAGAGGAGAGAGGAGAGAGGAAGGAGGAGAGAGGAGAGAGGAGAGAGGATGGAGGAGAGAGGATGGAGGAGAGAGGAAGGAGGAGAGAGGAGAGAGGAGAGAGGATGGAGGAGAGAGGATGGAGGAGAGAGGATGGAGGAGAGAGGAAGGAAGAGAGAGGAGAGAGGATGGAAGAGAGAGGATGGACGATGGATGAGAGAGGATGGAGGAGAGAGGAGAGAGGAGAGAGGATGGAAGAGAGAGGAGAGACGATGGACGAGAGAGGATGGAGGAGAGAGGAGAGAGGAGAGAGGATGGAAGAGAGAGGAGAGAGGAGAGAGGAGAGAGGATGGAAGAGAGAGGATGGAGGAGAGAGGAGAGAGGAGAGAGGATGGAGGAGAGAGGAGAGACGATGGACGAGAGAGGATGGAGGAGAGAGGAGAGAGGAGAGAGGATGGAAGAGAGAGGATGGAGGAGAGAGGAGAGAGGAGAGAGGAGAGAGGATGGAGGAGAGAGGAGAGAGGAGAGAGGATGGAAGAGAGAGGATAGAGGAGAGAGGACAGAGGAGAGAGAAGAGAGGATGGAGGATAGAGGAGAGAGGAGAAAGGATGGAGGATAGAGGATGGAGGAGAGAGGAGAGAGGTGAGAGGAGAAAGGATGGAGGAGAGAGGATGGAGGAGAGAGGATAGAGGAGAGGGATGAAGGATGGAGGGTAGATGATGGAGGAGAGAGGAAGGAGGAGAGAGGAGAGAGGAGAGAGGATGGAGGATAGAGGAGAGAGGAGAGAGGAGAGAGGAGAAAGGATGGAGGAGAGAGGAGAGAGGAGAGAGGACGAAGGAGAGAGGATGAAGGATGGAGGGTAGATGATGGAGGATGGAGGAGAAAGAAGGCATCATTCCAGCTTTGAGGACATGGATACGTCATCAATCCTCTGCCCTTATTTGTCAAACAACAGGTCACTTTTTCAGGATTTTGTCTTGAACTTCAGAATGCTGAGAGTAAAAAAAGGAAGAACTTTCTCTTTTTCTTCTCTAAATTCTAAATTCAAAGTCTAATCCTCTGAGGTTAGAGTCCGAGCCTCCCCAGAACCTTTCCCAGGCGCCCATCGTCCTCCTGCTGCTCCTCATGAGGACGGCTCAGGTACATCCAGGTGTCTGAACCTTCAGCCGTCTTTACTGACGTGTTTAATCATCATATAAACTCTTTGTGTTTGTTGTGTTACCATGGTAACAGTGGCGCCACGTAAGAGGATGCCTTCACTCATCGCTCCGGCTCCTGAGTAATGCGGTCAGGTAAAGGTGCGCGTGACAGAGAAACATTTGGGGACACGGTTTGCCTCGACATGTCCTCCTCTCTCTCTCTCTCTCTCTCTCTCTCTCTCCCAGATGTGTCTGATCTTTAATGATGACCTACTTGTCTCCTTCAGGCTCACACCTTTACCTGAGGGGCAGCTGAGTGTGTGTTTACAGGTGTGTAGCTTGTGTAAGGAGTTCAGTAAGCAGCAGTTCACGTCTTTTCTTCAGGACGTTCCAGAGGAGTGAAGAGAAATATGAAAAACCAGCCCAGCAGCATCACTCAGCTGTCAGCAGCCGTATCAGTGTGCAGCATACCCATCATGTTTCTGCTGCTTCTCCAGATGGTATCCTGATACTGCAGAGCTGATGAATCACTCTGCTGTCAAAGAATGGTGTAATACCCCTTTAATCATCTTCAAACAGTATCTGTCAGTCAGAGCGGATCAACATTTAACTGATTTAATCATTCATCTGAGGGTGACTCAGCAGAAACCCAGAGGTCCAAACCTCCAAACCTCAGGGTGACACAGCAGGTAACACTGTCCCCAGGTGAGCCTCCAGGTGAGCCATCAGGTGAGCCACCAGGTGAGCCACCAGGTGAGCCACCAGGTGAGCCACCAGGTGAGCCTCAAGGTGAGCCAACAGGTGAGCCACCAGGTGAGCCTCGAGGTGAGCCAACAGGTGAGCCTCGAGGTGAGCCAACAGGTGAGCCTCGAGGTGAGCCACCAGGCGAGCCAACAGGTGAGCCTCGAGGTGAGCCACCAGGTGAGCCACCAGGTGAGCCACCAGGTGAGCCTCGAGGTGAGCCAACAGGTGAGCCTCGAGGTGAGCAACCAGGTGAGCCACCAGGTGAGCCACCAGGTGAGCCACCAGGTGAGCCTCGAGGTGAGCCACCAGGTGAGCCACCAGGTGAGCCTCGAGGTGAGCCACCAGGTGAGCCACCAGGTGAGCCTTGAGGTGAGCCACCAGGTGAGCCACCAGGTGAGCCTTGAGGTGAGCCACCAGGTGAGCCATCAGGTGAGCCGCCAGGTGGGCCACCAGGTGAGCCACCAGGTGAGCCACAAGGTGAGCCACCAGGTGGGCCACCAGGTGACTCCATATGTTATCTTCAAATAGTCTCACTTTTATACAACCAACTCCAGTGAAGTTTAAACGTCGTGTGAAACATAAATAAAACCAAAAATACAACAATTATCTAATCCTGTTCAACCTTAACTCACCTGAACACACCACAAAGACCAGATATTTATTCTTCAAACTGATAAACTTTATTGTTTTTTCGTAAATATTCCCTCATTTTGAATTTGATGTCTGCAACACGTTCCTAAAAAGCTGGGACAGGGTCAACAACAGAATGGGAAAGTTGAGGAATGTTCCAAAAACACCTGTTTGGAACATTCCACAGGTGAACAGGTTCATTGGAAACAGGTGAGGGTCATGATTGGGTATAAAAGGAGCATCCCTGAAAGGCTCAGTCGATGGTTTAAAATGAGATTAGCAGCACCACAGTCTGTCGTTTCTAAATGCTGTTTCTCAGGATCTGTGGTCAGATTGGACTTTAGATCCATTTACAGCACGTAGACTAAAAGTCCTTCAATCACTGCAGGAACTGACGTCTAAGCAGGTCTGTTTTTGTCTTATTTAAAGTACTGAGAGGAATCTAGATGTTAAAACAACCTGTCGTTAGGACAACTCTAAAATGCGTGTGCTTGTCTGTTTGTGGGGTTGCCCTGTGGAAGGGCCTCGAGCTGACGATGAAACTGAGTAGGAACAGAATAAAATTTAAACAAAATTATAAACAATTTTTCATGGATCAGTAAAAGAAAGTTGGAGAAACATGAGCAGACTGTCCTTCTGCACTTTTTATTTTTGTATCTGTAATAATGTTTACCCTAAGATAGAAAAGCTTCCTCTTAATTCTGTATTTGGCGTTTTTTGTTGTTTGCTGCATCTGTTATTTTTGAATATACAAGTATTGATCTTGTAAAAGCGCTGACGTCACGCTGGTGTTTTCAGAAACACTGACCGATTGTTGTTTTGTCATTTTGCATATTTTGGTTTCGTTTTAGCTGAGGAAGTTTTTGTTTTGTTTTGTTTGACTGTTTGTGCCGTTGTTTCTGTTGCCTAATTGAGGTAAAGAAAGAAAGAGAAAGAAAGAAAGACAGAAAGAAGTAAGAATTGTCTTATCATACTTGATATGAGCCACATTCAACAGACGAGTCCAGGAACGTGTCTTATTTCAAGATATTAAAAGACAAAAATCAGCTCTGAATTACCTGCAACAAGTCAAAAAATCTGCCAGAGGGTCAGAAAAATTTACTTGTCAAGTTCGGAATAATGTCTAAATACAAGAAACTTTCTCTTACTGTACCGGCAGATTTTTGTCTTTAAGTGTCTTTAAATGAGACGTGTTTCTGGATGGTCTGATGAACGAGGCTCAGATTGAGTCTAAAAAGACGTTTTTACTAAATATAAGACAAAAGCACTTCCTGAGATTTCAGGTTTTTGCAGTGATGACATCAACAGCCAAAATACACCAGATGTGTCTCCAGTCTGGATCTGCTCCATTACAGCTCCGGATCTGATAGGTCAGAGGGGCTCCAGCTGCGTCCCTGCTCCGGCAGTTTGCAGCAGATATGCAGCAGTCCTGTTTGTTGCTTGATGCTGAAGCTGTGATGCGTTGATTCACTGTCGGGCAGATCCAGGTGGACAGGAAGTTGTGCACTGAAACCACCTAAAAAGAGCTTGTGACTTTCAAACTGACATAATGAGTGGAGCCGGATCAGGAGTCAGCAGGTCTGAGGTTTTACAGCCCAACATGGACCAGGAGAGGATCATCATTAAGGGAGGGGAACCAGGGAACTCAGCTTCAGCTGGCTCGCAGTCCCACGCAGTCAACACGGAACAGAGCGGCGTCGGACCGCAGAGGCATGTGGTGATTTCCAGCATAACAACCTGAGTTTACAAAGTTTGCCTGATGTCACGTTTCAAACAATACAAATAAATAAATCACCTGGTCGCTTTGCATCCTGGGAAAAGGTGCCTTGAATAAAGAAAAGTAGAGTTCAAAAAAAGATCTGCTCTCCAAAACAAACAGGCCTTGGTAAGAGTCACGTCTTTACAACAGTTAGCTGTGGTGCTCATGGGAAATGGAGTCTTCATCCAGGAGAACGATCAGAGAGTCCTCAGTGAGACAGTAACTGATGGACGTTTTGACTCAAAGTCTTCTGAGGTTTAAACCTGCAGGGACCTCCTACTCACAGCCATCGTCTTCCCCTCGCTCCCTCCTCCCCACACTTCCTGTCCCTCTCAGAGTTTGTCCTCAGAGTGATGTATGGACCTGCTCATAAAGAGCTTCCGGTTGTTGGCGGTCGTATCAGTCTTTATTGGGGTCATATCTGCTCAACGCTGAATACTCATAAAGTCTTTGTAGATTAGGGTGAACAGAGACCTTATCATCCAGATAGAGACGGTTATAAACACCAGAGAGTACTTCAGTTCACCAACTGCACCGTTTAAAGAATGCTCATGTGTCAATAAACAACTCACTCTGTCAGTTCTAGAAGAGTTACATGACATAACCAGCCACCAGAGGGCCGAAGAGCTGCTGTGTCAGAAAAAGGCAGGAAGTAAATGGAACTAGTGTTGGTTGAACTTGTGTGAAAGCATCTGTTGTGTTGACCTCACCTGTTGGTCTGTGAGGAGGTGTTACCACCCTGGAAACGCTGATTCAAGCTAATCTTTATAAAACCCAACACAGAGGCTGAGCTGTTGACACTCCTGCAGGATGTGCAGTGACTGCACGTCTGGATTCATGTCAGCACAGTTTGGTTTTTCCATGATTCACACTCCTTGTTTCTGTGCATGCTTTCAGGCTTAGCTGGGAGGAATCTGTAACTTTGTCCCTGAAGACAGCAGAAAGAGGAGCCTTCATGCTCAGCTGACGCAGCTATCAGCATCCAGCTCACACACAGCCTACCAAGAAGGGCACGGCTGGCTGGAAACACAAACAGGATCAGAATTTACTGATCCGACCTGTTCCAAACTGTTCTGATCCAGACCGGACTGTGAAGCGTGACACTGAAGGAAAAGACTCAGAGACCATCTGTAAACTTTTTCCTCTTTGTCAAGATCCGAATATTTATCACTGCAGCTTGAAGCTAAAGGCCGTCTTTGCAGCCACTTCTGCTGTTTGCATCTCACCTGAGCAGTCCAAAGGCCTCTGCAGGCACACCTGACTTCATCTTATCCTCATGTTTGACAGTAATGTTTAACCTTTGGCACATTTTGGTTCCACCTCTTCATTTAGAGTCTGAGCCCAGCGGCAGGAATGCATGACAGCAGCACCGCACCCTGGGTTTAATCACACATTTAAATCAGAACATTTTAATTGGACGGCGATGAGCTGGCTCAGGCTGCCTCACACATGACTGTGCAGCAGCAGCTGGAGTGGTCACTGTAACTTCCTGTGCAGACGAAAGAGAAGGCAGCACCTCAGGAGACTGAGCGCAGTGCACGGGGCTCACGCTGACAGGTTCGGACCAGCTTCAGGGTTACAGCGGTTCACTCGGAGCCTGACTCAGAGGAATGTTTGTCATGTGGTTGGTTTGAGATGAACTCTGAGTTTGGTGCTCGGCCAAATGACGAGTGCTCTGTCGGGAACTTCACAAACACAGAGAGGAGGCAGCGAAGGACAGGGGTTGTGTTTCCTGTCAACAGAGGCTGATGTTCCCTCACACTGAGCACGTTGAGCACGTACCACACACACACACACACACACACACACAGAAAGGAGAAGCAGGGGGAATAGACTACACTGGTCATGAAACAAAGCCCTTTTGTCTCCTCTGGAGAACGTCTCATTAACTCCCCCTAGTGGTCGTGGGAAGTTGAAGAACCAGGTTCTCTCATGAATTCCGTTTACGTATTTTCCCCATTTCAGTGAATGAGGAAGCGTCTCAGTTTAACATCCTTTTTCCAGTCTGAGCGAGTCGGTGAGGGGAAACAATACTGCTGTGGGAGGAGCAGAGGAATGAGGAAAGACACCAGATATGTGAAGCTTTGTGATCAAAGAGGAGAGGACAGTGAACAAACACAGAGCCCCAAAGACTTCCTGTGAAGCTGGGAGAAAAACCCCTCGACCTCCCCCAGAACTGAGACAGACTTTACATACTCTACTCACACACACACACACACACACCACACACACACACCACACACACACACACACACACACACACACACACACACACCACACACACACACACCACACACACACACACACACACACACACACAGACCACACACACACACACACACACACACACCACACACACACCACACACACACACACACACACACACCACACACACACACACACACACACACACACCACACACACACCACACACACACACACACACACACACACACACACACACACACACACACACACACACCACACGCACACCACACACACACACACACACACACACACACACACACACACACACACACACACCACACACACACACACACACACACACACACACACACACGTCTCAGTCTTATTGTCAGAGAACACCTGTTTCAGACAGATCAATTAAAGACATGTAATGATGTGTGACAGTAAAGGGTTAAAGATGACTTTTCATTAATTTCATCTTTAGGTACGACACCTGAGTTTCAGGACTGGTAAAGAGAGGTCACATGGTTCTGGACCCTTTTCTAATGAAAACACTGATCTTCAACAGGATCCAGAATGTAAATGCTAAACTCAAGAGACTCGTCCTCCCTCTGTGCTCGTGTTTCCTGCTACTGTCAGACTGTACGTTATCACAAACAGTGTTTTAGCCTTTAGCTCGTGTTTTAGCCTCATATTTTAGCCAATAGCTTGTGTTTTAGCCTTTAGCCTGTAACACAGGCTAAACTGTTGGTGATACCATCCAATCTGACTCCTCCTCCCTCTGCGCTCACGTTTCCTGCTGCACTTGAGTCAGACTGAATGTTATCACAAACAGTTTAGCCTGTGTTTTAGCCTTTAGCTCGTGTTTTAGCCTCTAGCCTGACTTTTAGCCTTTGTCTCATGTTTTAGCCTTTAGCTCATGTTTTATCATTTAGCTAATGCTTTATCCTTTAGCTGGTGTTTTAGCCTTTAGCTTGTGTTTTAGTCTTTAGTTTGTGTTTTAACCTTTAGCTCATGTTTTAGCCTTTAGATCATGTTTTAGCCTTTAGCTCGTGTTTTAGCCTTTAGCTTGCAGTTTAGCCTTTAGCTTGTAGTTTAGCCTTTAGATCATGTTTTATCCTTTAGCTCGTGTTTTATCCTTTAGCTTATAGTTTAGCCTTTAGCTCATGTTTTAGCCTTTAGCTCGTGCTCTACCACTCTCTCTTTTATCTTTCTTCTTCTCTTCTGTCCTGTTTCTGTCTGTCAGTTCAGCTCTTGTCTCCTCCATCACTGCTTAATAACCTGTAGAGATCCTCCAGAGCACAGACACTGAGAAACATCATTTGTAAATTACATTATTACTTACTTACTTACTTAGTTATAGTCTAATTTTTAATCAGCTGTCAACACCTGAGTCCTGGTTTCTTCTTTCATCTTTGATCCACCTGTACTGAGCTCAGCAGTGAGGTATGTGAACAGTTTGGTCGAGTGCAGAAGAATTCAGCAGGAGAAGAAACGTGACAAGATGAGATGTGATTAAAGTATTTTGTTTGATTAAATCTTGGACGATGGTATCGGCTCTGAGTGACAGCGATGACTCAGATCTTAAAGGAGCACATGTTGTCTCTTGTTGTGTTTAGGTCTTGGCGATAGGACACATTTCTCTCAGCTTACAGTTGAGCAGGAAGTGTTTGTGTGTTTTCTTAACTGGCACCCTGAGCTGACAGACTCAGAGTCTTAAATTCATCCTTCATGGCTGAGCAGCAGAAAAGTTTGCTTTCACTTTTGTTTAAAGTGCACAAAGTTTTTTATTAGACTTAAATCCGTCCCCAAACCAGTGTCTGTGACGAAACTGCTAAACTGGGCACCCCCCACCCCCCTTGTGGGTAGCCATTAACTAGAAACACCTACGCACAAACCACATACACACACACACACACACACTCATATTTACACACACACTAACACGTGCTGTCTGACGGTAAAATTCCAGTGGTTGAATTTGTAGAGGCTGTTTTAGAGCAGGTTTGATTTGAGAACTGATTCATACGTCTGTGAAGTTCTAGAGAGAGAGTCAGAGGAGGCTCAGAGAGGAAGTCCATCAGATCCCTGCTGTGAGACACTGACTGAGGACTAACCTCTGAAGGCCTCAGGTTTTATTAACCCTTTGCTCCAGAATCACTCCACAGTCTGACACACTCAGCTCTCACACAGCAGATCATGATCCCAGCAGCTCATGCATGTGCAGTCATGTGACATGCTGCTGTGTTGGATGTGTGTTATTTGGTGCAAACAGAGATGAAGCTGCAGTGCAGTGTTGCGACAGGCAGATGCAGAGGATGTTGACATGACGTTGCGTCAAACTTTAGAGGAAATGTTGGGGAAATAAGAGGTTAAAAGGTCGTCACCTCAGAGAAAACACGCAAAACATGGCAACATGTCGACCACGGCTCACCAGTTCATCACGAACATTTGATCATCAGTCTGTCCTCACTGGGCTCAGAGAGGTCTCTCAACTCTGCTGCTGCTGATGAACCGTAAAAAATAACAGTTTCAACTCTGATCCCTGCTGCTGACATCACTCACTACATCAATCACTACATCACTCACTACATTAACAACTACATCACCAACTACATCACCAACTACATCACTCACTACATTAACAACTACATCACCAACTACATCACCAACTACATCACCAACTACATCACTGACTACATTAACAACTACATCACCAACTACATCACCAACTACATCACCAACTACATCACTGACTACATTAACAACTACATCACCAACTACATCACCAACTACATCACCAACTACATTAACAACTACATCACCAACTACATCACCAACTACATCACCAACTACATCACTCACTACATTAACAACTACATCACCAACTACATCACCAACTACATCACTGACTACATTAACAACTACATCACTCACTACATTAACAACTACATCACCAACTACATCACCAACTACATCACCAACTACATCACTGACTACATTAACAAATACATCACCAACTACATCACCAACTACATCACCAACTACATTAACAACTACATCACCAACTACATCACCAACTACATCACCAACTACATCACTCACTACATTAACAACTACATCACCAACTACATCACCAACTACATCACTGACTACATTAACAACTACATCACTCACTACATTAACAACTACATCCACCAACTACATCACCAACTACATCACTGACTACATTAACAACTACATCACCAACTACATCACCAACTACATCACCAACTACATCACTGACTACATTAACAACTACATCACCAACTACATCACCAACTACATCACCAACTACATCACTGACTACATTAACAACTACATCACCAACTACATCACCAACTACATCACCAACTACATTAACAACTACATCACCAACTACATCACCAACTACATCACCAACTACATCACTCACTACATTAACAACTACATCACCAACTACATCACCAACTACATCACTGACTACATTAACAACTACATCACTCACTACATTTACAACTACATCACCAACTACATCACCAACTACATCACTCACTACATCACTCACTACATTAACAACTACATCACTCACTACATTAACAACTACATCACTCACTACATTAACAACTACATCACTCACTACATTAACAACTACATCACTCACTACATCAATCACTACATCACCAACTATATCACCGACTACATCACTCACTACATCACTCATTACACAATCAATACATCGATCACTAAAGCACCAGCTACATCACACACTACATCACTCACTACATCACCAACTACATCACTGACTACATCACTCACTGCATCACTCACTACAATCAACCACTACATCACCAACTACATCACTGACTACATCACTCACTACATCACTCACTACATCACTCACTACATCACCAACTACATCACTCACTGCATCACCAACTACATCACTCACTACATCACTCACTACATCACTCACTAAATCACTCACTACATCACTCACTACATCACTCACTACATCACTCACTACATCACTCACTACATCACCAACTACATCACCAACTACATCACTCACTACATCACCAACTACATCACTGACTACATCACTTACTACATCAACCACTACATACTACTTTGCGGTTTAAGTTTCTCTGTCAGGGTCGGTAGCCTCATGTTGAAAGATAATAACCACCATTAAAGGGTTTTAACCAATCAGAATCGAGCATGTTAAACATCATTAGGATCAGTAAGAAAGTCAGCTTAAGGTCCATCCGATCCCATGGTTTCAGATGGTACTGCTCCGTTTGGCCCCGTCTCTGTTCTGGAAATTTGCAGAAACATGGCTGAATTAATGGTTAGAGCAGTCTGTTTCCAGAACTAAACAGAACTAAAGTTAGTTCCAGTGGTCAAAATGTTAAAATACATCTCCACGTGTCTGAGACATGAACCCTTAAGGACCTAACGAGCATCTGGAGCAGGATTAACTGAAGTCACCCTTCTTCCTCTACCCATCTTATAAATATTCAGTAAAATAAACAAAACATGACAAAGGAATGACAGGAAGTTGAGAAAGGAAGGTTATGACTTTGGACAAAGGGGGTTAGACGAGGCAAAGAGGAGACTAAAAAAAAGAGATAAATATGATCCATTACTACACATTTAAAGAATCACTTTGCTGAGGAACCAAAGAGAATAAGTCTGTTTGAAGAAAAAAACTAAACTTCTGACAAAGAGATCACTAAATCTCTGGATATAATAAACAAACCCTCAGAAAGCTTCAGGGACCGGTCTGCTTTCTGTCCCCAGAGTCAGAGCCAAACATGGAGAAGCAGCACTCAGGTGTTCAGCTCCAAATGTCTGAAAGGATCAGGTCTGCTGAAACTCTCAGCTCCTTTGTATCCAGACTGAAGACTCACCGTTTTACAGCTGCTTGTATCAGAGTGTTTGGAGAAACAACGTGCTGATATTTTATTATATTTTAATAAACTTTTCTCTGTTTTCTTTTCTTTTCTTGAACTTCAGTGTGTTTTGTTTGCTAATATGTGCTTCATAATGAAAGTGCCCCCCCCTCCCCCCCTTGGTGTTTTAAGCCCCCCATCAGTCTCATGCAAATGCAGCAGGTGCAGCAGCTCCGGTCTGACCGTTTGAACAGGGACGTGCAGGCTGTGCTGGAAACAGAGACGGAGAGAACAAAAAGTGCTGCTTTGACAAAAGGAGGAGTAAAAAGCAGAGTTCAGCTCTTCTGTCTGTGTCTGTCTGCATGATGCAGATTAAATCCAAGAGGGAAAACAGAGGAGCTCTGAACACACCTTTGTTTACAGACGCCATAGAGATAAGAGCGACAACAACAAACAGAGGAGGTGGTCAGGTACTGAGCTCAGAGCTATGAGAGCTATGACAGGTATCTGAGGGGTTTCTTAGAAAGAAGTCACCTGAGCTGAACCAACACCTTCATTTCATCTGTTCCTGTCAGAGTCATGAGGCACTGGCTGAGCAGACCAAGCCTGACCCCCCCCCCACCCCCCCCCCCCCCCCCCACCCCCCCCCCCCCCCCCCCCCCCCCCCCCCTCCTCTTCAGAGATGTTCCATAAAGCATCATGTCTTCAGAATGACATATTTAGCCCTCATGAATGAGCTCATTGTGGGCTCACAGCACGTCTTGTTTTTCTCCTGCAGCCCTCGGCTCATTTTTAGCCCTGGTGCCAAACACTGGAGGCCACTGTACAGTCAGACACAGGGTTGCCTGTTTGAAGGCAATGATTTCATAAGAAGTGCAGCACTGCTGTTTACAGCCCGGCAGCGTCCGCCTGCTGCCACCTGGTGGCAGAGAAGAGGAGGAGTCTGGATCACAATGAAAGATGGATCGTCAGTGAGGCTGTGGACATCAGTTAAAGAAGGAACCCGATCATTACAGGGCTGAAGATCAACAGGATGAAGAGCTGAAGTTTTATCAGAGGTCATGTTGACCCACAGAGGAAGGAGAGGGCAGAAGAACAAAACACCTTTACCTGGACAGACTCAGTGGAAGGTGGTCGAAATAAGAAACTGTGAACATGTATAAACATTATATATTACATATAAGGATGATTGTAAATAAAGTGAATTCAGAGAGGATCATTTCACCTCATTTATTGTTTTATACGGACCAATTTTTACTAAAGTAGAGTTTTCAGTTTGTTAAATCTGAATCAGGAACAGTTTACTGTTTTTACCCTTTGTTTGTGTTCTACAATGTTTCAATATGATTATTGTTCATCACACAATTATATCAACATCTGTCTATCTATCTATCTATCTATCTATCTATCTATCTATCTGTCTATCTATATCTATATCTATATCTAATCTATCTATCTATCTATCTATATATATATATATATATCTATCTATCTATATATATATATATATATATATATATATATATATATATATATATATATATATATATATATTCAGATCACAACACTCCTACCACTTTTGTGAGATAAATCAATAGATCGATAGATAGATCGATATATATATATGTATATATGCAAACCAACACATACACACATCTAGGAGTAAGTATATTAAAATACTACTGCTAATTATGATAAACGAATTAAATAAATAATTAATTAATATGCAAATTAATGTATATATATATATATATATATATATATATATATATATATATATATATATATATATATATATATATATAAATAAAAAGATATATATATATAATATATATATAGATATAGATATAGATATATATATAGATTATATACAGATGTAGATATATAAATTTGCATAATAATTAATTAATTAATTTATCATAATTAGCATTAGTATTTTAATATACTTATATACTTACCAGATGTGTGTATGTGTTGGTTTGCATATATATATATATATATATATATATATATATATATATATATATATATATATATATATATATATATATATATATATATTTATTTATTTATTTTTTTTGTCTAGAGATGTTTTGTGATTTACAAAACATTATTTAGGAGGGAAAAAGGAAGGTGGAGGAAAAAGAGAGAGAGAAGAGAGAGAGAGGAGAGTGAGAGAGAGAGAGAGAGAGAGAGAGCTGTTCTGTCCAAACCAACAATGTAATAATGTAATAATCTAAATAATGGTATTTAATGGTATGTAAAACATAGTTAGTGTTATAAATTCTCTCATGTAAATCATGTTAACTTTGTAAACTTGCAGCACTCTGAAAATAAAATATGTAAAAATGCAGAATATTGGATATAACTGTCATAAATATCTTCAAACTAGCGTAGAAAGCTTTAATGTTCACATGTGGAGCTGGTTCCTCCAAGAATGGAATATAACAGGAAATAAAACCAGGAACTAATCAGGAAAACTCAACCCATGATAAGATCAAGATGATTAGATTTAAAGCTGAGGGCTGAGCTGAGCCGGACCAAGCCGGGCCTGACTGAGCCGGGCCTGACTGAGCTGAGCCTGACTGAGCCGGGCCTGACTGAGCCGGGCCTGACTGAGCTGAGCCGGGCCTGACTGAGCTGAGCCGGGGCTGAGCTGAGCCGGACCAAGCCGGGCCTGACTGAGTGGAGCCCGGCTGAGTGGGGCTGAGCTGGTAGTTGAAAAGGTTGTTAGTTTGAGTTCAGGTTGAAACAGGAAAAGAAAAAATAAAACTTTACATTTTTCAAATTATTGATGGTTTTACTCAATCTGTCCCTGTCAGTCTGTTAGCTCTGTTAGCTCTGTTAGCTCTGTTAGCTCTGTTAGCTCTGTTAGCTTTGTCATCAGTACAGTACAGCTACACATGCTAATTACTGTGTAAATATTGAGGAACAAGCCTCGTCTTGTCTCTACCTTTCACCTCGTTCCCATGATGCAACATGTTTTTTATTCAGAGTAATTCAACAAGAAGTCTGAACTGGGTCAAATCTAGAACTGGTCCCAACCAGATTCAGGACTGAAGGTCTGTGTTACAGAACATAACGTTTATTTTTCAGGTCAGCACTAACAGTCTGTTCTTCCCAAACAAGAGCAATGAATTCTGGGTAAATAAGCTGGTTTTGAAGAGCAGAGTGAATAACAGAGTAACAACCATCCAGAAACAGAAAGTCTGAGAGTTTGAAGATTTAGTGGGTCTGAAAACTGTTCCCCCGGGCCTGAACGGAGACAGACTGTCACAGAAACAGGAAGTTAGAGTCAAAAATGTTCTCTGATGAAATGATTATGAAAAAATGTGATTCAATCTTCCAAACCTTTCAGAGTCAGACTAAAACAAACCAACCTTTGAACATCACAGTCTTTTCATGTTTCTGCACACGCCCTCACTTCCTACATGACCTCATGTGCTCACCTGTGCTCACTGATGATCACCTGCTTTCTGGACCACCCGGCCACTAGGAGGAGCTGTACACCACAAAGAAAACACCGTCATGATGTCAGCGTGTTCACACACCTGAGGAAGGATCTGAAGGGAAGGGTTCCAGACCACATCACAGGGTCCTCTGCAGAGGTTGGGGCAGCATGACGGGCACTTTGGTGGGTTCAGACACATGCCAGACTTTCTACTGGGGTGTGAGGTGGGTTTGATTTGGGTTCCAGCACGTACAGGTGTAGAAGGAAAGGAGGAAAGATTTTTAAATGTCTTTGCTGTGTGCTCTGCCAGAGACTCAGAAACAACAAACAGGAGGGTTAAAGAAGGAGGCAACATGTTAGAGAAAATGAAACGAAGAGGGAGGTTAGTGTTCACAAGAAATGTTCATTTAAATCTGAAAGAATAACGTGTTATAAGTGGGCCAAATCAGGGCCCGCCCTGTTATCAAAGGACCGTTAGTCAGAAAAACAAGGAGGACTGTTAGTCAGAAAAGTCTGGATTTAGCTGATGTTCCTCATTCTGGTGTGGATCAGTATTAATACAGATCTGATCCGTCTGAACACACTCTCAGTTTCTCCTGGTCCACCTGCCTCTATCAGTTTAGGGGCCCCACAAATCCACAAAACAGGTTTTTAATTTCTTCTTCTTCTTCTTTGTTTTCTTTTTGGTTGTTGACCAAAGTTGGCGTGCGAGGGGCCCCAGCATGTTGATTCGTCCCGTGATGTTGTTCATTCAGCTGTCTGGTGCAGTGATGACAGAGTAACATCAGATTATTATGATGGAAGAAGCAACAAAGAGTAAGAAGGTAAAGATCAGCATCAGTCGATGCGATGTGATGAGCTCTCTGGTTTTCTGACTAACAGACCCTCTGATAATAAGGGGGACCAGCAGATCCTGAGACCCTCACAGAGGGCTGGTTTTAGGGGTCAAACACCCTGATGGCCAAAGTGAAGGTGAATCATTCAGTGTAACATCATCTCAATCACACACACTCTGCTGACACTGGAGATCTGGAGTCAAGAAAAGACTCAGAGAAAATCTTCACATCATCAGACGGGAAAGAAAAGCTCAGAAAACAATTTAAAGTTCTGTTTGAACAACCAGAAGAGGGCAGCAGAACACAGCGATGCACCCAGTCTGCTTTAAACAGAAGAAGAAGAAGAAGAAGAAGAAGAAGAAGAAGAAGAAGAAGAAGAAGAAGAAGAAGAAGAAGAAGAAGAAGAAGAAGAAGTGTTGTTTTGTGTTAAGGTGTTTTCTTCTTACTTTCAGAGGAACTTCCTCCCTCGCCCGCTGAGCTGCTGAGAAACACCTGCAGGTCTGAAGCAGACGGTCCGCTTCAGACCGTCCGAAGCGGACGGTCCGAAGCGGACGGTCCGAAGCGGATGGTCTGAGGGTGAACTTCTCAGCTCTAACCACCAGATGTCCTCCTCGTCTCTCTGACTGCTCTCTGTTTGAACTGACTGACTGATGAATTCATGCCCCACTTCTCTCTGACCCCCCCCCCCCCCCCCCCCCCAACAGCCAAAATAATAAAATGCTGACTTCTCAAAGTGCTGCACATCAGTATGCCTGTCTCAGCATAGCAGCCCCCCCAGGCCTGACAAACAGGAGAGAGAGAGAGAGAGAGAGAGAGAGAGAGAGAGAGAGAGAGAGAGAGAGAGAGAGAGAGAGAGAGACAGAGAGGAGAGAGAGAGAGAGAGAGAGAGAGAGAGAGAGAGAGAGAGAGAGAGAGAGAGAGGGAGAGAGAGAGAGAGAGAGGGGCAGGGAGGGGGTGAGGAAAAAGAGAAACAACTTTCTCTGGTTTCCATCTGCAGGCTCTGCCTCACTGAGGGGCTTCAGCACTCTGCTTCACTGAAGGTAGGTGAGAGCTGCTTCTCCTGTCTCTGCTGGTCCGAGTGTGTGTGTGTGTGTGTGTGTGTGTGTGTGTGTGTGTGTGTGTGTGTGTGTGTGGAGGTTTGTGGGGAGTCCATGTTGGGGGGATCCACGCTGTAATCTGTCTCTCTGGGTTTTCCTGTTCGGGGCTCTGACCTTTCTTTAAACTGTGGATCTAAAACCGCTTGGAGTCCGTGCTGAGGTCTGAGGTCTGGAGACTTTAACTCTCTGTAGATGATGCAGCGATCTGACAGACTGTCACTCAGACTGAGCGATCTGTGCGGAATGTGGAGGGTTAATCCATCCAATAACTGTGCATGGCTGTGCTGTGGATTCATCACAGAGGGTTTGGAGACGTGTCCTCAGGGGACTACAGAGTCTGAAGTCCAGGAAGTCTGCTGTCTGCCTCCAGTTAGGATCCGTTGGACTCTTCTGTCTGCTGCTGAGCAGAGCAGTTGTTCTGTTGAGCAGCACCACCTGGAAAGCAGCCTGCGTCTCTGAAAACAGCTCCACCTGTCGCCTCTTGGTGTATTTTGGAAACAGGTGGAGTTCTTCCAAACTGTCTCACCTGTCAGTAAACGTCCAAACTTTTAAAGGTAAAATCTGCAGGCACGAGTTTCTCTCCCCGAGTCAGAGTCCAGGAGCAACCCAAGCCGGGCTGGATTTACAGGGTTTGAAGTATCTGACATGAGAAGCTAAAATTAATCTGAGGGCAGGTCCTGGAATGTAACACCGGGGCGGTAAGACGCAGAGACGGCGACCTGTGGACAGACACAGATCTTCAGAGCTGCTGGAGACGACCGAGGGCTAAAAGGATCCTCTGCACTTCTGCTACTGATGCACAAAGGTACAAGGCTACGGAGGCCCTGAAGGGCCACACACCAAGATAAGGCTAAAAAAATGAATGAAATGAGAGAATGTGACGACAGCAAGGCAAGTTTATTAATACGACACATTTCAGCAACAAGGCAAATCAAAAAGCAGCAGAAAAGACAAAATGACAACGATAAAGAAAACTTCTCTGTTCTGTTCCCTCTTTTTTTTTTTTTTTTTTTCATTTTTGTTGTTGCATTTTTTTGTTGCCGTTGTTTTGTTGTCATGTTCTCTTCTTTGTCGTTACTTTTTTTGGTCATTTTTTTTTTGCTTTTTTTGAGTCCGGCTCTCAGTTTGCTTTTTGTTTTTGTTTGTTGTTCCGTTGTCCTTTTTTCTTGTCGTGTTGTCGTTTTTGTTGTTGTGCTCTCTTTTTGTTTATCGTGGTATCTTTTCTGTTTTTGTCTGTCCTTTTTTGTTGTTGTCTTGTTTCCTCTTAAGCTGTTGTGTTGTTGTTTTTTTTTTTTTTGTTGCTTTTGACATTGTTTTGTTTTTGCTGTTGTCATGGTTACTTTTTTATTGTTGTGTTTTCTTCTTTGTCATCATTTTCTTTCTTTTTTTGGTGTCTTTTTGTTGATACGTTGTCATTTTGTTGTCGTTTTCTTCTCTGTTGTCATATTGTCTGTTTTTGGTTTTCAAGTTTTTTCCTCTTTTTTTTTTTTTCTTTATCTTTTTCCTGTTTTGCACTTCAGGGCCACCGTACGAGACCTCTCTCCAGTGCATGCAGAGAGTGATAAAACAGAGAGAAATGACTTCTGGGTTTATTTTCTGCGCTGATAAAAACGAACTCTTGGCACAGGAGCGAGGTGTAACTCATCCTGGAGCATTTATGGGTGTGTAACCTTTGTCCCTGTGAAATCTAAACCTGTGTGATGGTGTTTGACCTGTAAAACACACACTCACTCCTCACAGCGTCTGACTGTGGAACCTGAACCCTCTGACGGCTCTCACGCAGTGAATCAGGTTTTTATTGGACGAGTCTCTAAAGTCAGAGCTCCAGATTCAGGTCCTGCTCTTCACAGGACTTCCTGAGTGAGTCAGACTTCAGTGCAGAGCTCACGGGCTCCTCACACACACGCCTGCAGCAGATGGTCCTCCACTGAAGGACCCGACTGGCTGCAGCAGCTGTTTGGAGCGTTTGCTTTGTGGCGTTTCTGATGTGTTAGCTGTTTACACCCGTTAACACCCGACGCAGCTAAGATTCAGACACGTTCGGTTTAAATCAAGGACACACACGCTGTGTTTGGGACGGACACATGCAGGCAGGAGAGCTGCAGGTCAGAGGTCAGCTCTGAACCAATGGCTGTCAGTGAACCGTGGGGGCGTGTCCAGTTAGAGGAGGTTCTGGATCAGCTCAGATGGAGCTGTTCAGGTTGTCTCAGCAGGAGAAAAAACAGATCCTGTTAATTCATCGATGAGTTCACCTTTGGTTGGACGTTCCCGCTCCCTAAACTTCTTTCTCTGCAGAGTTTCTGCATTTTTATTTTTTTTTTTTGGTATAAACTCCTCCGTCCCTCCTGGTTCCAGTTCAGACGACATTTATCTCAGCTGAATGTTTAATTAATACCCTGAGGATGACAAATTCTGCTCTAACTTGTGGAGTAGAGTCACATGTTGAGGACGTGTCTCTGGTTTCAGTGCGAGCAGCTCGTTCCAGGTCCCAGCGGAGGAAACGTGACTCCATGAGCTGAGAGGAGATTGAACCTGTGTCAGAAATCTGCCCTGGCTCTCTGTCAGAAGTGCTTTGAATAAATGAAGATCGTCTGCTGTTGGATTCGTTAGTCGAGCTCTCGCAGAGTTCAGATTTATGACCCCGCTCGGCTCGGCTGAGGCTGCAGGTGCAGGAGACGCTGGAGACGCTGGAGGTTCAGGGTGGAAAAAGAAATGCCTGCAGCCAGCTGGCGCTGGCAGGTGACAGCCGCCCCTCCCTCCCTCGCTGTTATGTTGGGAGTGTAGGGGACAAATGCACATTCACAAACCTCCAGCCTCTTTCCAGCATGGCCGCAGTGCTTCCTGGTATGTGGAACGTGCCAAATGAAATGTCAAAACAAATCAGGACAGCGTGAGTCAGAGGGTCATTGTCCCCGGTCTGCCAAAGCCGAGGCTGAGCCCCGTCGTAGCTGCTGAGACTCAGACGTTCTCTGACCAGCGCGCTGCCTCACGCAGCCGTCTGAGCCTCGCTCTTAGCTCAAGTGTCAGGAGAAAGCCGAGTGTTTAACTCAACAATAAGCACGGCTCAAAGGCTTCGTGCAGGAAAATCACATGAGCCCCGTTTGGAAGAGGCTGCGTTCGCTTCTTGAGGCGCAGATGGACAGAAAACTGGAAACACTGACTGAGAATCTGCTGTGAGGAAGAAGAAGTTTCAGACACTTCTCAAAGACTTTACACCAAATCACTGAAGTCTCAGACGAGATGCCGCCAAGAAATGAGAGACGTCATTATTTAAAGTAGAAGACAGAGACGTTTCAGCGTCTGCTTGTTTGTATCAGAGAGTCAAAGCTGCCGTCATGAATCACTTCACCTCCTTGTTGCTCACCTGTTGTTTCCTGGTTGTGGTTCTGCACCATCCTGAGCACAGATAGTAAACATGCATGATGGCTCACTCCCCTGCAAACATCAGCTCCAGAGTTTGATGTAAAGCCTGATTTCATGCATGAAAAACACATGAAGGGAAACGTCCTGAAGGTCAGAGGTCAAACCTCAGCTTTGCTCTGCAGAGAGTTGGTCAATCTGAGTCTTTGGACTTTGAACCCTGTTTCTGTCCTGAGTCCAGCTGGAGTGAGACCTGTTACCCCGGAGATAAAAGCTGATCCAGTGTAGGTTTATCCTCCAGCTGCTCCTTCCTGTCATCCTTTAAATCTCCTCCATCTTCCTCCTCTCAGCTGTGTGATCCGGTGTTTGTGTCACTGGCTTTACGCGTTAGAGCCGCGCGGCGTCGACGGCGAGCTGCCTGACGGGTCTGAGGAGTCAGAGGACGAGCGTGTAGAGATTCAGATTCTGCTTCAACAGGAAGATTTAATCACACGTTCACAGGTTTTTATTCTCTGGGGTCAAGAAAGTCCTGGATCTATAAAGACTGGGTCTGAGTCTCAGTCACAAGATGTGTGTGTGTGTGTGTGTGTGTGTGTGTGTGTGTGTGTGTGTGTGTGTGTGTGTGTGTGTGTGTGTGTGTGTGTCCTTCCTAACAGAGTGTAATCTGATCAGCAGGTCAAAGCAAACACACGTTACCTTGAGAGGTCACATTGTTTGTGTCACTGGAGCAGGAACGCTGCTCGTCAGACAGAAACAGGTTGAAATCACTTCACACGTATGAATGAATGAATGATGAATGAATGAATGAATGAATGAATGACCTTCTCTGAATGAGTAAAACTTCCTCCAGCGCTGCCCGGCTCGTCTTCAACCTGCGTCCCCCAAAACAAAGGTGCCAGAGACCGATGACCCCCCTGCTGTGAGGATCCACCAACAGACCAAACCAGAAACAGACGAAGAAGAAACAATAAGAGCAGAGGGACTGATTTCTGCTCTCGCTGCTGTTTCTGACATTAAATTTAACTTCTGTTCAGGTTTGTATTTGTTCAGTGAAGGTTGAAAAATTCAACTTTAAAAGGAAACTTGGAGACTTGGAGGATTAACAGACTGTGTTTAACGTTCAGATCAGATTTGAAACCACTGACGATGACACAGTAAATTAATTAATATTAATATATATACACATATATTTATTTTCTTCAGTGGCCCTAATCCTAATCCTAATCCTCTTCCGTAGCTTCTGGATTGGCCTGTTGTAGTGTTCACCGATGTTTCCGGGGTCATGGTCTGTAAAGTCTGGGGAGTCCTGGTGTAGCAGTCTGATGGATCCATTAGGATTTTCATGGTGAAATCTGGTCCACGCTGACTTCATGTCTTTGGTCTCTTGTTTTTAAAACACGAGGATTGGAAAGTCGTGAGCTGGACGTTGCTAATGTTGTGTTCCTGTTTTTAAAGCATTGTCGCTAAACATGTCAGAATATGCCTGGTTTTGCAGCTGGGCCTGTTGGGCCTGTTGGGCCTGTTGGACCTGTTGGGCCTGTTGGACCTGTTGGGCCTGTTGGGCCTGTTGGACCTGTTGGGCCTGTTGGACCTGTTGGACCTGTGTGGGCCTGTTGGACCTGTTGGACTTGTCAGACATGTCGGACCTGTCGGACCTGTTGGACCTATCAGGGCCGTTTGTACTGTTAGACCTGTTGGACCTATCAGGGCCGTTTGTACTGTTGGACCTGTTGGACCTGTCGGGCTTGTTGGACCTGTTGGACCTATCGGACCTGTTGGACCAATCAGGGCCGTTGGTACTGTTGGACCTGTTGGACCTGTTGGACCTGTCTGGCCTGTTGGACCTGTTGGACCTGTCGGGCTTGTTGGACCTATCAGGGCCTGTTGGACCTGTTGGACCTGTCGGACCTGTTGGACCTATCAGGGCCTGTTGGACCTGTTGGACCTGTCGGGCCTGTTGGACCTGTTGGACCTGTCGGGCTTGTTGGACCTGTTGGACCTGTTGGACTTGTTGGACCTGTCAGGCTTGTTGGACCTGTCGGACTTGTTGGACCTGTTGGGCCTGTTGGATCTGTCAGGCCTGCTGACCATCCTGTGGATTTTCTTCCTGAACGTTGTAAAATCTTCTTTTGATGGTTTGAATCTGTCCTGGTCTTGAGTTCCTGGTTCAGCTTCCTGCAGACTCTGTTTCTGCTGCTTCTTACGGCTGAAGTCAGTAAACTCTGTGTGTGTGAGGTATGAGGTGATCCCACGCCTGCTCTGAGACGCTCCTGTTGCCATCACAGACGTTAATGATGGCTGACATGCAGAGCGGCTGAATGAGACCACAATCTGTGACCTGAGCTGTGATGGGTTTTCTTTTCTGGCCAAGTTGGGATGAAATCTGGACTGGAAATGAAAAACATGTGACCTCACAAACCCCATGGCTGCATGACTCATGGCCCGACCCTGACTGACTGTCGAGGTGTTTCTCTGTGTGAGCGTTTGGGTCTGTGCTGTGAGATAGTTTGCCGGGTGTGTCCAGGTCTGTGTGAGCGAGTGTGTGTTGGTGATAAACGAGGGACTGTGCCCTCTCTCTGTTCTTCTATTCTTAGCTGCTGTGTGCTGAGCAAAGGGTTTAGAGTTACACACACTCCTCCTCCCTCTAACTTCTCCTCCTCTCTCTAACTTCTCCTCCTCTCTCTAACTTCTCCTCCTCTCTCTAACTTCTCCTCCTCTCTCTGACTTCTCCTCTCTCTAACTTCTCCTCCTCTCTCTAACTTCTCCTCCTCTCTCTAACTTCTCCTCCTCTCTCTAACTTCTCCTCCTCTCTCTAACTTCTCCACCTCTCTCTAACTTCTCCTCCTCTCTCTGACTTCTCCTCCTCTCTCTGACTCCTCTGCCTCGCTCTAACTTCTCCTCCCCTCTCTAACTTCTCCTCCTCTCTCTAACTTCTCCTCCTCGCTCTAACTTCTCCTCCTCTCTCTAACTTCTCCTCCTCTCTCTGACTTCTCCTCCTCTCTCTGACTCCTCTGCCTCGCTCTAACTTCTCCTCCCCTCTCTAACTTCTCCTCCTCTCTCTAACTTCTCCTCCTCGCTCTAACTTCTCCACCGCTCTCTAACTTCTCCTCCTCTCTCTGACTTCTCCTCCTCTCTCTTTCTCCTCCTCTCTCTGACTTCTCCTCCTCTCTCTGACTTCATCTCCTCTCTCTGACTTCTCATCCTCGCTCTAAGTTCTCCTCCTCTCTCTAAGTTCTCCTCCTCTCTCTAACTTCTTCTCCTCTCTCTGACTTCTCTTCCTCTTTCTGACTTCTCCTCCCGGCTCTAACTTCTCCTCCTCTCTCTAACTTCTCCTCCTCTCTCTGACTCCTCCACCTCTCTCTGACTCCTCCGTCTGGCTCTGACTTCTCTTCCTCTTTCTGACTTCTCCTCCTCTCTCTAACTTCTCCTCCTCTCTCTGACTTCTCCTCCTCTCTCTAACTTCTCCTCCTCTCTGACTTCTCCTCCTCTCTCTGACTCCTCCGCCTGGCTGACTTCTCTTCCTCTTTCTGACTTCTCCTCACTCTAACTTCTCCTCCTCTCTCTGACTCCTCAGCCTCGCTCTAACTTCTCCTCCTCTCTCTGACTTCTCCTCCTCTCTCTAACTTCTCCTCCTCTCTCTGACTTCTCCTCCTCTCTCTAACTTCTCCTCCTCTCTCTGACTTCTCCTCCTCGCTCTAACTTCTCCTCCTCTCTCTGACTCCTCCGCCTCGCTCTAACTCGCTCCGTCCCTCTCTGAGTTTGGGCCGGCGGTGGGCGCTGATCACCTCTGAGGTGAAGCGAAGCTCACGTCGGTGTGTGACCTGAGGGGTTCTGCAGCATGTTGACACAGACTCTGCTCAGTACTGGAGCTGCTTTAATGGAACTGCATCTATTATTATCAGTGCAGGCCTGGATCAGGGAGCTGATTGGCTCAGTGATGTCATGAAAGGTTTGGCGAGGATGATGGCTCTGAAGATGCACAGCGGGGGGTCCTCTGTTAGAGTCAAAGTGATCTATTGTTTTTAAGAATGGTTTGATCCTCAGGGACTCTGGTGTCCTTAGAGGGACGTCTCTTCTTCGTTTCTCTCTCAGGTTGACCGTCCACCAGGGACACCAAACAGCTGGAAACTAATCAGACAGTCTGAGTCACATCCTATCATGTTTCACTCCTCAGTCTTTAAAACATCTAAACCAGTTCAGCAGATACACTCCATCCAGCCCTCTGTAGGACGACTTGTCCTCACGTCTCATCACAAACGGAAGAGCTCCTGATGGAGGAGTTCACCAGCTCTCAGTACGAGCTGCACAAACAAAAAGAGGGGCAAGAAACACCTCAAACCTCTGAACTCAAAAGCTATCGCGACCCGTTTCAGGTTCGATCACAGTCTGGTTTGACTTGGATCAGCTGTAAGAAGTTGAGCAACGTCCCGGTGCTTAAAGTCAGGGTTGGTAGTCACTGAAAACTAGCATGAATTTGAATGTAGCATCTCCTCTGGACTCTGTTTAGCCCCGCCTGACTGATTCAAACCACAGACTCAAACCAGTCCTCAGCTCATGGTTTCTGTTTGCTCTACGTTAGCAGTAATCGGGGTATAGGTAGTTTCTCTGCTGGTCTCCAGCAGACTTGGATCCTCTTGGTTATGAGCGTTGAATCAGGGCTAGAGCACGCTGGAGGAATGTACACACAGGAGGCGGGCAGAACAGCAGGACGGGATTTGATTGGTTTAATAAACTGGATCCTGAACACTGGGATTGGTTGGTGTTTCCAGGTTTGGAAAGACGTCCTGTCTCCTAATGACACTGCCCTTGTGTAGCATGTACAAAAGAAAAGGAAGTGGTCCTCGAGTTGATCCTTGCGGTACTCTAAAGCTACATGCACCGTTTTTTTTATCAACCTCTTCTGTTACGTCTGTCAAGAGGAAAAAACTTTTTACTTCACAAACATTTATGGAATTACTTTAAATATTAATTGCAGTGACGTAAATATTAAACGACTTGAATCTTTGTTGGGTCATGGTGTGGATGTGGGGCGCTCTGAGCCACCGTACGGTAAAAAGCTGCACTTCCAGTTAAAGTTTGTTCATCTTCATTTATATAAAATACTTTGCAGAGGAAATATGTTGAGACCTCACATACACATCTCTCTCTCTCTCTCTCTCTCTCTCTCCTCCACAGTGCCCTCTCGCCCTGGGTGTGCTGCTGTGTGTATGAGGGAGTGTGTGTGTGTGTGAGCCGGAGCTTCAGGAGCCATGTCTGACCCCAGGGACATTGACGAGGATGCCATCCTCAAGGGCCTCAGTCCGGAGGAGCTGGACCAGCTGGAGTATGAGCTGCAGGAGATGGACCCAGAGGTACAGAGCTGGTCTCGAACCCACATGTGACCCCTTCCTGATCTTAAAGGTGTACGCCACCAAAGCTTTTAGTGGTTTCTGCAGGGATTTGTCCCCCTGCTGAGGAAAGTCGGCCATGTTGGAGCTTTGATTAAAGCTCCTGCAGGCTTTGGGACTGACGCTGTTACTTATTGTAAAACGACGAGCAGCGAGAGAAACACTGATTCATTTCACACAGTAAGAATTAACACGAGAAGATGACCCTGAAGAGGCCATATATGGAGTCATTTCCTGTTCAAAGGATGTTTCATTCTTCATGGGCTACAGATGCATTTCCATAGTTTTGGTTTTATCCTCATGAAATGAAAACTTATTCACATCAAATCATGTTTTTAACTCCACAAAATAAACTTTGCATGATCTGTCTTTCCCAGAATGCCATGCTGCCTGCTGGCTTCCGGCAGCGTGACCAGACGAAGAAGAGCCCAACAGGTCCGTTTGACCGTGACGCCCTGCAGCAGCACCTGGAGAAAACGGCCATGGAGGACCCGGAGAGGGAGGACTTGGTGCCGTTTACCGGAGAGAAGAAAGGTGAAGGAGAGACCCACACAGGACAGACTTCACTCTGATTGGCTGATATCACTGGAGTTCCCATGCAGAACAACACATCACGCAGCACGCATCTTTGTGTTGCTGTGACTCTGAGCTGAAACTGTGAGAAAATCACAGATAAGACAACAAACAGCAAACAGCAGGCTGGAGTAGACGACAGGCTTTATTAGAGCTGCTCCGTGACGCCAGATAAGCCCGGGATTACTCCTGTTTTCAGAAACATGATCCCAACAGAGCTTTTACCAAAACACAGACAAGTTTACGCTCTGAAGCACCCAGGCTGAAGATTCCTGTGTGAGATAAGAAAGAAACGAGGTCCTTCAGTTTTCCTCTGCTCCTTTGTCTCTACAGGAAAAACCTTCGTGCCAAAGAAACCAGCAGAGATCCCGGCGCACGAGCAGGTGATCCTGGAGCCGGAGCTGGAGGAGGCCCTGAGGAACGCCACGGACGCAGAGATGTGTGACATCGCAGGTGAGACAAACATACATGTAACATACAGCTCCTCATCGGACACACAACATGAGACCAGATTGAGGTCATGTGACTGAGCAGGGATCATGTTCAGGATGAAGGATCAGATCCTTCCTTCCTTCTTTCCTTACTTTGTCCTTCCTTCCTTCTGCTGTGTTTGAGGTCAAACTAGTCTGAATCAAATCCTGATCCTGATCCTGATCCTGATCCTGATCCTGCCCTAAAACCCTGCTGACATGTTTGTCCCGTGTCGCCCCCTCATGGAGAGTGTTCTCCGTGGTCAGAAGCAGAAGCCGTTGACTCTCTGTGGTGAACCAAACGCTCACTCGTCTATCTGTGAACACGGGAGCTTCCCTCCGGCCTGCTGTAAACAGATACTCTATCTTCACCCCCACAGGCCCCGCGTCCGCTCCACCCGTCCTCCGGTGGCCCACATCCAGGCTGGTTTATTTTTGTGTTGCTGAGCGCGGGGAATTAGAGCCCGCCGAGTGTCTGCTCATGTCTGTTAGCCTGAGAGCGCTGAGCTCAGAGACAATGTGGAGCTAACAGCTCTGGGAGACAGAGCCATGTAGGTCAGAGCCGCTGTGAGGACACGCTGAGGTCACTATGAGGTCACTATGAGGTCACTCTTTGTCTTAATAAGCTGATGGGAAACAGCGTGAGGACAAACTGGTGACATCATAGGAAGAGTCCAGCTTTTCCACTCGGGGCAGAGCAGGAAACACTCAGGTGTGTCAGGTAGACATTCAACATCTCACCGTCATCAGACACAGACAGAAAAGAAGCAGCATCGAGTTTCTCTTTGGCGTCAGTCAGTAAATATGATTAAAGCTTGGTGTATCAGGGGCATATTGATGAATATATAAGAATGAGTCCTGACCTGCACAGAGGTGAGTCTAAAGGGTTAAAGATGTTCAGGTTTATATTATTGATGTAAATGATGAATTAAAGGGGCCCTAGAAGTGATCCTTGAGGCACGCCTTTGGAAGTGAACGTGTTCTAGAGCCAGTTCCACCAGCCTGTCGTGATCCGTCTTAGAGGCTGTTTAAAAAGCAGCCATCTTTGTCGAAGCAGCTTGTTGTCGGCCATGGACGGGTCAATAAAAACAGCTGCACGGCTCTGCTAACAGCTCTGCTAACGGCTCTGCTAACGGCTCTGCTCACGGCTCTGCTAACGGCTCTGCTAACGGCTCTGCTAACAGCTCTGCTAACGGCTCTGCTAACGGCTCTGCTAACGGCTCTTCTAACGGCTCTGCTCACAGCTCTGCTAACTGCTCTGCTAACGGCTCTGCTAACAGCTCTGCTAACGGCTCTGCTAACGGCTCTGCTAACGGCTCTGCTAACAGCTCTGCTAAGTGCTCTGCTAACTGCTCTGCTAACAGCTCTGCTAACGGCTCTTCTAACGGCTCTGCTCACAGCTCTGCTAACGGCTCTGCTAACGGCTCTGCTAACAGCTCTGCTAACGGCTCTGCTAACGGCTCTGCTAACGGCTCTGCTCACGGCTCTGCTAACGGCTCTGCTAACAGCTCTGCTAACGGCTCTGCTCACAGCTCTGCTAACGGCTCTGCTAACGGCTCTGCTAACGGCTCTTCTAACGGCTCTGCTCACAGCTCTGCTAACTGCTCTGCTAACGGCTCTGCTAACAGCTCTGCTAACAGCTCTGCTCACGGCTCTGCTAACGGCTCTGCTAACGGCTCTGCTAACAGCTCTGCTAACGGCTCTGCTAACGGCTCTGCTAACGGCTCTTCTAACGGCTCTGCTCACAGCTCTGCTAACAGCTCTGCTAACGGCTCTGCTAACAGCTCTGCTAACGGCTCTGCTAACGGCTCTGCTAACGGCTCTGCTCACAGCTATGCTAACAGCTCTGCTAACAGCTCTGCTAACGGCTCTGCTAACGGCTCTGCTAACAGCTCTGCTAACAGCTCTGCTAACGGCTCTGCTAACGGCTCTTCTAACGGCTCTGCTCACAGCTCTGCTAACAGCTCTGCTAACAGCTCTGCTAACGGCTCTGCTAACGGCTCTGCTAACAGCTCTGCTAACAGCTCTGCTCTGATTGAACTAATGTACCTGAAAAGATAAACATTCATAAACACAAACCCCCACATTTAACAGGAAGTCAGGTTGTGACGCTCGTTCTGCTGAATAACGTTTAAACTGACTTCAAGGATCAGTTAAACTGACTCCTACAGTCTCAGTGTGACCCCCCCCCCCCCCCCTGTAAACCTGCTCACACTCTAACAGTCCAAACAGGCAGGCATCCGGAAAAGGCAGAGCGGGGGGGCCTATTTGTCCGGCTCCATCAGCCCGTCAGGGAGACCACCGCCGTTTTAACCCTGGACGGCGTCCAGCGGGGGATTACAGCGCAGTTAGCCTGTCGCTCCATTGTGTGGGCTTTTTGGCCAGCGGGCTAACAGGGGATGAATAGCTTGGCTGTCCCGCTTCATGAGCTCACAGAGCTAACGAGGCTCAACAAGTTCCCCCGCTGACTTCATTCCCGCCTTTTCTCTGAATCGGCTCGTCGGCTCCTCACTGAACTGAGGTTTGTGGTTATCTGCAGGTTACTCTGAGCTGCTGAGGGGTTATTCTAAGAGCTAAACCGGATGGCGAGGAGGTGTTTATGGTTGGTTACGCCCCCCTGAGCAGGCAGCTGTCCCCCTGGCCTTCCCATGATGCCCCACTCAGCGGGTCAGGAGGCTGGAGGGTGGGCTGAGGGTGGAGGAGGGGGGTGCTGTCGCAGCAGTTGCTGTGTGACACAGTTTGGCAGGTTCGCCCCCTTCTGGAGGAGCAGAGTAACTGCATCCATCCTCCTCTCTCTAACTGTGAGCGCTCCTCTGACAGCGACAGGAAGTCTTCATCTCGTCCCGCCGCCTCTGAACACGGTCAGATTACAGCAGGGACAGAACTTCCTGCTGGAGGAGGAAGACATGCTTCTTATCTCCTCAGACAGAAACACAGCAGAGCCAAACAGCCAGGAGCAGGAGGAGGAGGAGGAGGAGGAGGAGGAGCAGGGGACACCCTGCAGGACTTAATGTGTGACATCATCAAATGTGTTCGTGTCTCTGTCTTTGCAGCGATCCTGGGAATGTACACGCTGATGAGCAACAAGCAGTACTACGACGCTCTGGGCACCACGGGCACCATCGCCAACACAGAGGGCATCAACAGTACGTCTGACATCCCATAATACACACATTAACCCTTCTTTAGACCAGTTTAGACCAGTTTAGACCAGTTTAGACCAGTTTAGACCAAAGCTGTTTCAGGAGCTGATGGTTCAGCTGGTTTCACCTCAGTCCTGATTTTGGTGAGGACTCAGTCTCACTCTCTCACCCTGTTTCCAACTCTATCCACTGCCCTGTCCTTTCAAAATAAAAGCACAAAAAGACAAACAGAAACAAGAGTTCACAAAGTAAAAGAAAAAAACATCCAAAAGTAAAAAAGCTTCAAAACTCAAACACATGAAAATATGAAAAAATCCAAACAGCAAACAAACAGCTTTAAATCAGTTCTCAGTAAACTCTGAAATCAGCTGTGAAACCGATCAGAGGTCAGAGTAGAGGCGCTGAGATCAGGTGATGTGACACGTCTGACACCTTCCCACAGAATCCGTCACAGGTAGTAAAAATATCCTCAACTTCTGATCTTCCTTTGGAGGATGAAACGAGGACTTTAGAGTCTCTCAGGAACATTTGTGAACGAGTGTTCAGACGAAGCGTCTAAATCGATGACACACCAGACGTCTGACGTCTCTGCTGCGATGCTCCGTCTCCTGCAGGTGTCGTGAAAGCAGATCCATTCAAGATCTTCCCCGACGAGCCGCCCAACACCACCAACGTGGAGGAAACCCTGGAGAGGATCCACAACAACGACAGCAGCCTGACGGAGGTCAACCTCAACAACATCAAGGTGAGCAGAGGAGGCGGGACGTGTGAGGTGAGCAGGTTTACACAGAGAGACGCTGAACAGACCCTGTGTGTGTGTGTGTGTGTGTGTGTGTGTGTGTGTGTGTGTGCGCTGCAGGACATTCCCATCCCAACACTCAAAGAGATCTTTGAGGCCATGAAGGGGAACTCTCACGTGGAGTCTCTGAGCATCGCTGCGACCCGGAGCAACGACCCCGTGGCTTTCGTGAGTCCAACACACGCTGAGTTTTCAGAGCAGTGAGGAGGCCACACTTTATAAAGACGGGTTTCTGAGCTTGTTAAACCTGCAGCTCGTCTGTCCTCATCCAGCAGAGAGGCTCTTTAAGCAACTTATCCGTCTCAGAAGACATTACAACTCTTTGTGATCTAAATGTTGGACAGCGTGTCCTCATGTGTGTGTTTAAACGTGTGTGTTTGTGGCAGGCGTGTGCTGAGATGCTGCAGGAGAACACCAGCCTGCAGAGTCTTAACATCGAGTCAAACTTCATCACCTCAGACGGCATGATGGCCATCATCAAAGCTGTGGCCAAAAACGTCTCTCTGACGGAGTTAAAGATCGATAACCAGGTCAGAGGCTCCCGAGGAGCTGATGCAGCCTGATCAGAGTTAAAGCCTGCGGGGCTCGTAGCTCAGCTGCTCTTCCTCTCTCTCACACAGAGGCAGAAACTGGGGGACTCGGTTGAGATGGAGATCGCCTCCATGTTGGAGAACAACTCCAGCATCCTCAAGTTCGGCTACCACTTCACGCAGCAGGGTCCCCGCGCCAGAGCTGCCATGGCCATCACACGGAACAACGACATGAGTGAGAAACCGTCTGTTTGATTCTGAAATCTGACCTGACCAAACATGATCCAACAAAAACATAGAAGAAGAAACATAGCAACACATAGCAACAACCGGCTAACACCAAACACAACATGAAAGAGGACAGAGAAGAGGGAGTGAGGGCGTCTGAGGACGATTTTAACAGAAAGTTAACAAACAACAACAACAAAAAAAAGAATGTGGAAAAAATCCTGAAGACAGAGGAAACAGAGATTTACCTCACACACTCTGTTTCCTCTTTCCTCAGTCAGCTCGCCTCCTGATTGGCTACATTCCTTTCTACATCACAACTCACAGAGTCATGACTCAGGAGTCGTCAGCTTTCCCCCACACATGAAGATTTTTGGTTGTAAATATTGAACAAGTTTAATGTTTACGATTGTTGACCCGACACCTTTCAGAGCAGATTATCAGGACAAATTCACTCTGAACACACCTCAGACCACAGGATAATCTGACACAATAATCTGACAGGATAATCTGACAGGATAATCTCACACAATAATCTGACAGTATGATCTGACAGGATAATCTGACAGGATAATCTGACAGGATAATCTCACACAATAATCTCACACAATAATCTCACACAATAATCTGACAGTATGATCTGACAGGATAATCTGACAGGATAATCTGACAGGATGATCTCACACAATAATCTGACAGGATAATATGAAAAGATGTTCTGACAGGATAATCTGACAGGACAATCTGAAAGGATAATCTGACAGGATAATCTGAAAGGATAATCTGACAGGATAATCTGAAAGGATAATCTGAAAGGATGATCTGAAAGGATAATCTGACAGGATAATCTGACAGAATAATCTGACAGGATAATCTGACAGAATAATCTGACAGGATAATCTGACAGGATAATCTGACAGGTTAATCTGACAGGATAATCTGAAAGGATAATCTGACAGGATGATCTGACAGGATAATCTGACAGGATAATCTCACACAATAATCTGACAGGATAATCTGACAGGATGATCTGACAGGATAATCTGACAGGATAATCTCACACAATAATCTGACAGGATAATCTGACAGGATGATCTGACAGGATAATCTGACAGGATAATCTGACAGGATAATCTGACAGGATAATCTGAAAGGATAATCTGACAGATAATCTGACAGGATAATCTGACACAATAATCTGACAGGATAATCTGACAGGATAATCTGAAAGGATAATCTGACAGGATGATCTGACAGGATAATCTGACAGGATAATCTGACAGGATAATCTCACACAATAATCTGACAGTATGATCTGACAGGTTAATCTGACAGGATAATCTGACAGGATA
>CM061148.1:1552500-1590273 GCA_030710495.1 Labroides dimidiatus
ATCAGAGGTTCATGGATCATCAGCCCAGCTTCAGACTCCTGCAGGTCTTAGTCCTCTCAGTGATCTGTAGGAGGGGAGGCCAGTGAAGGAGGCTCCTCCTCATCCGAATCAAACTCCACGTTCTCATCTTTCACCCACTTGCCGCTCCGGTCTTTCAGCCACCCGTTGCTGAGAAAGAGATGAAGCGACACGTACGTTCTGAGATCAGGAAGCGGTGGAGAGAAATGTCAGGCCTGACTTCCGACAGCTCGGTTACCTTTTCAGTTTGAGGTAGTGCTCCAGCTCCTCCCTCCTCTCTGCTGTCATCACCTGCTCCTCCTGCGTCACTGCAGCCGCAGCAGCTTCGGACTCTTCACTGGCTGCAAAAGACAAAACATGCAAACAGACACAATTAAAGCTCCTCTGAACCGAAACCTGATGAGAAAGACGTCTACAGGTAGACTTTACCTGCTGTGCGATCACTAAAGCTTCCCCCTGATAGATGCTGAGAAGTTCTGCAGCAGTTTTCTTCTTGTGAGCCAGCGCTCTGCACTCCTCTGGTGCTAAAACAAAAGGTTTAAAGTGTCAGTCTCTCTCTCTCTCTCTCTCGCTCTCTCTTTTTTTTATAATCATGTGACTGCACATGTGATGTAACCATCTCACCTGGTTTTTCTGTGGCAGCTGTTATACGGCACAGTCTTCAGTAAGGCATGATGTGTCAGCCTCCGTGTTTGTGCCAGTAAAGGGGCCGAGGAGGACGCTTCCTGTTTCCCACAATGCACAGGAGGTTTAAATTGGTCAGGGTCACATGGTTTTCACAAGGAAGCAAAACACAGCCGTTACAGAGACGAGACAACAACATGTTTCAACAATAAAAACGTCTGTTCAGCTCATGCTGGTTCTCTAATGATGAGTCAGTGGCTGCTGGTGAATCAGGCTGACTGTCGTCGCTTGTTCCAGGAACCCAGAGCAAGATAGTCCAGTTCACATGGTACCAACCTGTCCTTTGTCCTCACTCTGTACGTAGCTTTCCTGTCGCCTCTTTGTTATTTCGTTCTTTAACCGTGCTTTCTTGCCATAGAATGATTTTAATCCTACAAAAACACAACAGAAAGCAAAGTTATGACTCAAAGCCAATCAAAATTCAGCCGAGACATCCATCTAAAGCTGGAGCAAATATTAACCACAAGATCATAATAGTACAGTGAAGATTAAAGGGGAGCGATGGGATGTAAACTAATGTGTCTCCAGTGAGAAACTCTCACACCACACATCAGGATATGATACCAGACACATATAATAACATCACAATACAGCGACCCTGCAACAGATCATTTTTAAGACCGTCATATGGAGTCATGAAGCAGTGAGTGTGAGTCGAAAGGGGAGAGGAATCTATTTAGAGCTCCTTGTTGTGTCTTATTGTGACAAAATGTAAAAAAAAGAAAAAAAAAAAGAAAATAAAGTTTATGAACATTTTGATTATTTTTAATGAAAAAAAAAATCCTGAAAAAAGTAATCCAAAAACTAAATTTCTAACAATAACAACAAGGACAGAGGTTAACAACTCATGAGGGAAACCAGCTCCAGGTCCAAATGAAGGGAGATGGTGTTGGACTGAACACTTCAAACAAACATTGATGGTGTCAGTGAAACATTAAACGCATCACACAAGTCAAGACTATCACACATTAATGTACTGGAATTGTTGCATTTTGAAAAGCCCGTTTTGTGGCAATATTTGATTTATAATGAATTATTTAACCTTAACTAAAGTGACGTCATCTGTCAGAAGTTTGATTTATTTGCAGATTTTGTTAAAGTCTCTCTAAAAGTGTATGTTGATGGATAAAGTAACTCTAATCTCACTCCCTTTCTAAAACAGTGCGCAGATTAGAACGTGAGCTCACCTTCCAGGTGTCGTTTCCCCTTCCTGTGAACTGTCAGCATGTCAACGGTATCAAACACAGGACGGTAGGAACACACAAGGCAGGTGTATCTGAAAACATGAACACCATGTTGGATTTACACCACATGCTGAGTTACTGTGTGTTTACTAACACAGAGCTCACTCACCTTCCGTTCTTCATCAGCGCTGCTTCATCCTCCGGTATGAAATTAGACAACAGATCCGCCACACGACGTTTCTGAAACACAAGTCATCCACTTTTCACCCTGTTTTTTTTTTCACTTGTATGATAAAAATCTATCACTGTAGAGAGTCTGGATCCGACTGTACAGCCTATGGTCTGGCTACTATTAGCTAACAGGATGCTAACCATGACAACACGTCTAACCTCTGGTAGAGGCTCTTTGAGAGGAGTTAAAGACTTAAGTTTTACCTTCAGGATGTTTAACTGGCTTCTGTCGTCGCCTTCCCTTTTAAAAGACATTTTTATTATTCTTTGTAATCTCTAAACGGGTGTTAAATCGGGGAACCCCGTTAGCTTCTGTGCAAAACAGGTACTAAACTGTCAGCAATGACGCATTCATGGTCAAAGGGGTAAGGGGGATATGAGTTCTGAATGCTGGGACTTAACCCCAGATCAGATTTAAGTTGTCAAAATATACTATTGATCTTTTTCTCTTAATTTGACTCCACGGATCTACTCGGACAAAGTTATTGCTTTAGTTTGCATTAGCTCAGCTTGGACACGTTCGTTAAACCAACCAACAAACGAACTGACTCGGACCTCTATAAAATATACAAAAGAAAACACACGATTTGTTTAATGTCAGCCACTGACTTGTTTGTTAATAAATAGAAATCTTCAGTGACAGAGTGAGGAAAGAGTTTTATTACATTTTGCACCGTAAACTGAACTCTGAAGTTCTGATTCCGATTATTTTGAACGCAGCGCAAGTGACGCACCACGAGACGACCTGTGCTGCATTCAAGTGCTCATCCAGTGCTCGTTCTACATTACTTCTACATTAACGGAGGTCGTTTACAGGTTTCTATATTTAATGAGGGAATCAAAAGGAAAACATTTAAGGTTAGCTATCTTTATTAGAAACGTGAGTGTTTTATATGCAAATATGCTTACTTAGAAGTCAATTAAATGCACATTTTTCCAACTCTTCTCACACATTTTTTAGACTTAGGAATGCGTTTCCGAGTTGGAAACACATTTTTCCGATTTTATCAGATTACCTGAACATTCAGCTGTTCCGCACGGCAGCCATGGCAACATATGGCTGCAGACCGTAGAGACTGTAAGACATGACAACATTTCCAACTTTCTCTGCTACTTTTCAGACGTTTGCTGAAGATTTAAGGTAGGGTAACCTGTTAACATGTAGGTCCGACTGTCATCTGTAGGGTTTGACAGGTTATGTTAAAGATTCGGGGCCTTCGTGTCACTCGTAGATAAGTATGAACGTCAACACTAATTAGCTAAGTTGCAGGCTAACTAAGCTGCTAGTTTGCTGCTTTTAATGTAAATGTAGGTTAGGTGAAATGTTTTAAACGATATAAACACAATTAAAATGTGTCAGTGACAATAATTCAGTCTCACTAATAACAAAAGCTACTTAAACCGGTCACAACCATGTCCGGGGAACAACCACCGCTCCCAGCCGGGGGGGCCGGTGGCCTCCTCCGCGGCAGTCGAACCAGATCTTACGGCAGTCTGGTTCGCTCTCCGCTCTCTCCGGTCCGAGAGAGACGCATTGAACACAAGCTTCAGCCTGGAGAAACCCTGCAGGGCTTGGCCCTGAAATATGGAGTGACTGTAAGTATTTCTTAATACTGAAACTTTTGAAGTCAGTTGTAATCTTTAACTGATCCTGAGGCCACTCAGAGTAAGCCGATCATGGAAATAAGCCTACATCAGGTTGTAATTACACAATTTACTAATTAAGAAGTGTTTGCAACACCATATAAATTTACCCCAGTTACACTTTATGATTGTGCACATTTTAATTAAAGTCACATCATTTTTAGTCTTTGCTGATCCTGTAAAACTTCTCATCATACTTCCTGTGCATGTTTAGTTTGTTTTGATTCCATGTTCCTGTTTGTCTCACTTTATAGAAGCCTCCTCACACTGCAGGTAGGGCTGTAATATGGATGAGAACAGCTGAGGTGATTTAGGAGAGTGACATGAGTGACTGAGGCTGACTTGCTGTTACCTTTAAATGTGAATTTATAAGTAATGAAAGTTTTTATATCCAGTCCAGTGTGAATGATTTTATTTAACCGTGACTCCACACATCCTGCAGTCTCCCTCGGAGGAGTCACGTGTTGTTGTTATGACCTGTCTGTCAGCTGATTTATGGAGGTTAGAGCGTCCTACCTGAAGCGGCAGGATGACCACACACCCTTTGTTGTCTGACAGATTTAAAACCAGCCTTCTCAGACCACCGCAGGAGAGGAAATCACAACATGGACTGAGCAAAGGCCGCGGTCGTCCGCTCGGAGAGCAGGTACAGAGGATGTTAAACTGGGATGAAGCAGCTTACATGCTGTCACACACCTGGGAGGCTGTTCTGAAACTGTCAGACAACAGGGGGGCATCACCGTCCTACCTGCTGCTTCAGGTAGGACGACCAAACATGTGACCAAACCAGTCACAGCTCCACGTGACTCTTCTGAGGAAGAACGCTGGACATGTCAAACAGAAATCACACCGGTCGAGTTATCAGAGCTTTTCCACTCCATCATATGGAGTCTGAACCTGTTTGGGATCTCAGATGTTGCTCAGTAGTCCAGTCTGGCTCTTGATGGTCTTGATGTCACCCTGCCCTGACTTCAAACCCGTGTGGTGAACCGCTGACATGTCCGTCTCTCTTACAGATGGAGCAAATCAAAAGAGCAAACAGACTTTACACCAATGACTCCATCTTCCTGAAGAAGTCTCTGTCCATCCCCGTGCTGTCCGACCTGTCCCTCTGCAGCAACGGGGACGACGTGGTTTCAGGGGACGATCCTGAAGACGGCGCTTCTGCTCAGAACGGACACTCAGGGAGCTCCTCTGAACAGAAACCAGGGGACGGCACAGAAACCAGGTCTGACCTGACTCCTGTGGATTTTCTGAAACGGCTGGACGGCCTGATAAATCAATCCAAGCAGGCTGCTGTGAAAGGATGCGAGGAAGCCGAGAAAAGGTGTGTGTGTGTGTGTGTGTGTGTGTGTGTGTGGCTTTCTGTCTCCCTCAGGAGTGAATGGATTTCACTGGAACCTTTAAGTGTGACTGTCAACAAAATCTCAGTGTGATAAAAAGATATTTCTGTTCAGACTACGACAGTCCGTCAGTGTTTTACTGATTCTAAGGTTATAAGAAGCTCCTGAAAGAAGCCACGTCCTGAGTTTGTGTGGAGTCCCACGCCGTACGAGTCCGCAGACTGACCACATCGTCTCATCTGATTACTCCTCACAGAGTTTCCGCCATAGAAGCAGCTTGTAGCAGCAGGACGTCAGACAGGCGACCGCTGACGAGATCTCAGAGCGCGGCGTCGTCTTTCACAACGCAGCAGGCGGCACACGCCGCTCTACCTGCAACCATCACCAGACTCACCAAGAAGCTCAGAGACAGAGAGGACGAGATCTTCCAGCTGTGATGTTTGCTGTGTGACGTCTCAGTCTTATGATTATAGAAGATCCTCTCTGCAGGCTCAGGCATGAATAATGGAGCCACACGGTTCCTCCTGCTGCCGTCTGGACCAAGAAGTCCTTCACACTGCAGTCTGATCTCAAACCAGGGGTCTGAAAGGTCCACATCCAGAACTCTGCACATGTGAAGCCTGTTTAATGTTTGAGACACGTTTTAGATGCTGAAACACATAGCTGTGTTTCACACACACACACACACACACACACACACACACACACACACACACACACACACACACACACACACACACAGAGGAAGTAGGAGTGAAATGTTAGAAATGTGCTGTCACATGTCAGTTCTGTCATATGACTTGTTAAACGGTGAAGTGGTCTGTGTGTGGTGTGACCTCACAGCCAGGCCGTTAGCTTTAGCTTTAGCACATAATGAGGACGAGAGCTGAGCGCTGCTGCAAGCTAGCATCCGTCTGATTGGGTTAAACTGTGACTTAGCCAAAGATCTAAAAAAAGAGACTTTTAATACCTTTTAGAATTTATATTAATGAAGATCTTTTTATTTTAGTTATCGGCACATTTTTATTATTCCTTTAAAACCTTTTATATATTTATGATGAATATTCACACTGGAACTGTTGAACTGCCTCTAACTTATTTGTATTTATAGTCTGTCTGTTTTTCTCTGACTGTAACGTCTCAGGTGTGATGACTTCCATCAGACGTGCTCATGAATTACAGACTCTGACTGATGTGGACAGAAGTGTCTGTTAGAAGTGTCAAATACAAAACCAAAGAACATCACTTGTGATCCAGTTTCATCCAGTCTGTTAAAGTCCATCTCTTCAACTCTGACTCCATGTTTGTTGTGGTTTGCTGCTAATTTAAAGTTTAACGTCTGGTCCGTTTTTTGGGGATTTAAATCCTCAGATATCTGAAAGGTTGTACCTGAGGGCGTACAGTTCAATGAAATGTTTTGTTTTGTGTATGTTTGCCCTATAAACTGAGTTATATCTGAGTGGGGGTCAGGACCCCCCTGGTTTGTTTTATTGTATAGATATAAATTAAAATAAGGGTTGACTTTGATGTAAGTATGTGCACATAGGCAGCCTCTTTTCTACCAGCTTAGTGAAGTATCTTATGTTGTTTGTTTCTGTCTGTTTTGGACTCGTGGTTTATTCCCACAGCTGAATATTTTCAAACATGAGAACAGTCTGGGTAAACTTGGATCAGGCTGTGAAAGATAGTTCAGTGTGTCGTCTGCATAAAGGGAGATCTTAAATTCAGTTTCTCTCAGCCAACGACGACCAGTTAAACTTTCATTACAGTTAAACTTTTTCAGTTATCGTGGTAAGTTTTTCACATGAGCTCCGGCACGCCTACAGCCCGCCTCCCGTTATCTTACCGTCCGTCTGTTTTTGAGGAACCCTCTTCAGTCATCGTCTGTCAAATCTGAAGGTAAGTTTTCTCGTCTTTTTGCCGTCATCAAGTCTACACTCTGGATGGATGTTTGTATGAGCTGCACTCAGACCAGGTCTTTATCTGGTTCAGGTGGTGCAGAGATTATTGCTTCTGAACTCAGTCATGGTGAAAGGTGTATGAATCCAGTGTTTTCGTATTGATGCTTTCTCCACAGCGCCCCCTCGTGACTGAAACTCCGCCCCTTCACCAACTGTCACCTGAATGAATGGATTGTTTTGTGCAGAACCATCGCGCCAAGACCTGCAAAAACGTCTCTTCGACCATTCTGAAATCTGAGCAGGAAGTTTGGAAACTTGAGTTAAACGTCATCTTTCGAGGGTTCTTGGGGTTCGTATTTCAGCGAAGCTGCCCCTCAGTGTTTTCCTGATCATCTTCAGATTTTATTATTTATGAGCTAAAGGTTATTTCAGGTTATCAGACACAGCCCAGGACTGTGTGTTCTTCCTGTTATGAAAATGGACCTCTCAAAGTGTTTCTTTATTCTTGAGGAAAGACGTTTTCCAGCTCAGGATCCACCGTCATGATCACTTTGTTGAGTACGTTCATCTTTAGCTCCTCCTCCTTTGAGTTTAGTTTACTCTGTGTTTGCTTCACTTTATTTCTGAACACGTTTCGGTCTAAAAACTACAAAGTGGGAGCCATTGCTCTCTTTTTATGTCTTTATTTTTGGCCTTGAGCTGCTCGTACATCCCCCTGACCACATGATGGCAGTGTTGCATTACAGTGGCATTGAGTCACGTCTGTTTGTTCTCTCTGCAGTGGACCTCACGCCTCCCAGCGTCAGCAGCTGTGAGTGAAACATTTCATGGTGTCAAATATTAAACATCAGGTGAGATTTCATACTCCTTTCAAACAGCTGTTACTGGATTAATCTGCTCATCTTCAAGTTCAGTTTCTGTGAAATGTAAAAATCACAATGACAGTATTTATAGATATAAACGTCTCCTTTAGACAAACAAAACCTGAGGACTGACTCAACCTCTTGTTCCTGGAGAACAAAGAGTTATTATTGCTCTCAAATCTTACGGTCCTCAGCAGAAGGAAGACTAAACTGTCCAGAAGGTCTGAGTCCCAAGCAGGTCTGCCTGTCGGTCTCCCAGTGTCTGACTGACGTGTCAAAGTCTGCATCATATTGTCCCGTCCTCCACCAGTTTGTTGAGTCCCTTGCAGATCTTGGTGAGGTGAGGTCTGAAGGAGCTGCTGGGCTCGTACAGCTGGGTCAGGAGCTCGGGGTCGGCGTAATGGTTGAAGACGTGGTTGATGCGGCCGTGGGATTTGGGGGTGAGGTGGGTGTTGACGAGCTTCAGGAGGAGATCTCTGCATTCGGTGAGGAGGTCTGACATCACCGCTTTGTCGAAGGTGAAGTCCACCTGTAGCATGGGAGGATCAGAGCGTTAATACTGTGACTGAATACACCTGAGGGGATTTCTACCTGTGAGCATCAAGTTAAATGGAACCACACTTCTGGTTCCAACTGGTCTCAGGTTTTATCAGGTTCTTCATGTTTCCGCTTTGTCCCAACGTCAAGCTCCAACTTCTAAACACCGTGAGGTTTCATTTCAGTGTTTGAAAAGGGTCAAACCCTAACCCTAACCCCTAACCCTAACCCTAACCCCAACCCTAACCCTAACCCCAACCCTAACCCCTAACCCTAATCCCAACCCTAACCCCTAACCCTAACCCCAACCCTAACCCCAACCCTAACCCCTAACCCTAACCCCAACCCTAACCCCTAACCCTAACCCTAACCCTAACCCCTAACCCTAACCCTAACCCTAACCCTAGCTTCATTCTGACCTGCAGGTTTCTGTTTGTGGCTGCTATCAGGGTCACATGACCCTTTTTTTTTTTACCCTGTTTAGACTTTGTTTTCCTCTCCAGGCACCGTGGAGGTAGATGAATTTGTGCCAGAATCCTCTGCTCCTGTTCGGCCCCACAAAGACGGTGACCCTGACCATCAATCCTCATAAACATTCATCCTGCTTGTGAGGAGACAGGTGAGTGAAGTCACCTGAAGGGACACCTGAGCTTATTTTAAGGTAAAACTTCATTTTTAACCACCTGTATCTATCCTTTCAAACCAACATGACCTTCCTGCATCTTACAACCTCTGCTGTATGTAAGCGTCATGGATCAGGTGTTACCACAAAGTGTCTCTCTTTGAAGGATCCATCCAGATCTTGTGAAATGATTATTTTTGATTCTGCATCGTGCAGACCGGAGCAGAAACTCACTTTTTGCAGCATCTCTGAGCTCAAACACAAATAAAACACAGATTTAAATTTTGAATGTTTTCTGGTCAGATTTGGAGAAAGTCCTGACAGTCTGGAGTGTCCTAGATTGAGATGAGCAGCTTGTAGAGCCCGCTCTTGTCCAAACATGTAAAAACCAAACCCTGAACAGCAGACAGTACCTCATAGAAGCTGATCGCCGTCATGGCCCCGAAGTGCAGCTTCTTCTTGAACTCTGTAGCCACTCCCAGCTCCTCCGTGCTGAAACGGTTGTTCTTGAACAGCACGCCGATCTTCACGGCGATCTTGATCAGGTCTTTGATCACCTTCTGGGCCTGGCTTTTGTTGCCCGTGTACTCTTTGGAGACACGATACAGTTCATCCAGGATCTCGCTGGTGGTGTCGTCTATGAACATTTGGACGGAGCCTTTGCTGGCCATGCTGCTGAGGATCTTCTTCTGCGCCCTCATGGCCATGTCCTTGGAGCTGAACTCCATGGCGGCTAAGGGAAAGAAACAGGAAGATGATTTGCATTTCGATGACGATTGAGTATCACATTTGCTTTTACTCATTTGTGTGCTCAACAGTTTTATATTTCCCATAAAATGTCTTTCCACAGCTGGAAAACCCTCCATATCTTTGTTTTTCTTCTGTTTTTTTTTCCGATTGCAAATTAAATCCATAAAAAATGATTTTAACACCTTCATAAAAATAAATCATTCTACACAGACGGAGGTTGGGATTGGTTGGACACCGCTGCAGTGACTGAACCTGTTGGCGTCCCTGCTGTGTTCTTGATTAAACTATGAAGCCTGAAAATAAGAGGACTGCTGGAGCACCTGAAGTCACAGATATGTTTGTAAAAACATCACGATGTGACGAGGAAGGACCAGTTCACCCAGGGTGTGGTGTCAGCACAGCGTCTCTCTGTCACAGCCTGACGTCCAGCAGCTGTAGTTTTGTATCTGGAGGTTCAGCAGCGTGTCAAAGGGCCAACTGTGTGTTGTTACCGAGGCAGGGGAGCGCAACAAGTGTTCACATCTCCTTTCCAGACTCCCCGAGTCATCTGGGGGATTTCCTTCTGGCTGCAGTCGTGACTTTGACTTTCTAACCTCCAGAAATCCAGACACGTGTTCCCACACGGCTTTTTAAACACTCTGCAGGATTCAAGCTCACCTCTTTCCTTCTCTGTTTATGTCAGATTAATAAGCTGCAGTGAGCACCATTGGCTCCAGTATTTGTTTTTGTATCTGACAAACATGTATGATGACAGAAGGGAAAAGTACCATGGAGGAAACCCCGCAGAGGCTCTTAATGTTCCCCCTGAGATCTGAACCACACCCAGCATCCATCACAAAGACCCTCAGGGAGGTTATCAGCTGGCACACAGAGCACGATGACACACCGCATCATCCACTCTTCATCCTGAACACACTTTGAGCTCATTCATTTCCTGATTCAGCCTCCCTCTGACACGCAGACAGGTGTGAATGGAGCGTTATCAGAGGATGATACAGTTCGATTCGATTTAACGGATGTTCTTGGACTAATGCTTCAAACAGAGCAAACAAGATGGGATTAAAGAAACAAAGATGTGAAGGATCAGATTAAGACATCAACATCGTATTTGCATCTTCATCCCAAATAAAGAGGAAGTTCCATCAGTCAGGTCCTGAACTCCAGATCTGCTTCAGTCCAACGTTTCAGAGAGCTGAGAGAGCATCAGAACCACCAAGACGGCTGTCAGCAGCTCTACTGTCTGTTACAGTGACGATCAGTCAGTCATCTGCCCTCATCATTCATTCATTCATTCATTCGTTCTATTCATGATCTATATGGCTGTGTTTCAGACAGAAGAGTGACTGATCATCTAGAGATATGACCAGCTCTCGTTTCTATCTTTAAAAATCTTATCGAAGCCTCTAAACTCTCCACAGGTTGTTTAAACAACTGGTTCCAAAACTCTTCAGCCTTGAATGACCCCAAATAATCACCGCCAGAGACCAGCGAGTCGCTGCTGTGGTAATCCACTGATGGGCCAATCCAGATACAGACAATAATGACACTGAAAGTCGTCTGTGTGTGTGCACAGACTGCTGTTTCATACATGAATCTGTTTATAATCCTGGTTCAGTCAGCTCGATGGACTCCAACAAGGAAATCTGATCAAACATTTCCTGATCGTTGGGTTTTATAAGAAATGGAACTCATACTTTTCTTTATTTTTTACAATAACAGGAAATGTTCCATATTAAATAGTTTTTGATTTTAAAACCTGTTTTGCGACGCCCACTTTGGGAACCACTGGACGAAACATGGACCTCAGACCGGATTTTGGATGCTAACTCCATACTGGGTTGTGACAGTCTTGTGCTTTGTTGGCACCGAGCTGCATTTCCTGTCTTAAACTACGAAGCTCATGCTGAAGGGTTTTCAGCTGCACTTCCTGGAGCGTCCACGCGAGACTGGCTGCAGAAACCACACACCGGGATCAGCAGGAATAAACATGTCTGTCGCCTGGCTCAAAAAGACGGATTAGGTCCTGATTTGACTGACAGGATGAGGTAAAGAGGCGGACCTTTGTCCTCTTCGCAGACACCTACAGGGTGTCCACCCGACTCGGATGAAGCGAGGTTGAGTTCAGCATTTCCCACATGAGGCTGTTGACGATGGGCTTCAAAAGTCTGTATGAAAATCAAATGGGTGACATCACAAAGAGCAGACTGTGCAGAGAGGAGATGAGCTGTTCAGACCCAAGCTGTTTGAAGGACCAGGCTGTAAACATGTTTGTTTCTGCTGCACAGATCCGTCTTTTTGAAGTGGTGCGTACGTGACTTTGTGGTTTCTGCAGCCAGCCTCAGGTGGACGATCCAGGAACTGCAGTTTGTAACACTTCTGCTTGGGCTCCATGTTCTGAGACTGGGGACTGAATCTTGATCGACACACACGCACACCCCTCAAACAACCAAAAGTAGATTTCTGAATAAAATAAACCTGAAGTGAGCCCAGAGCCATGAGGTCTGGTGGTATTTGACGCACAGCTCAGGGAGTTAGAAGCATCTGAGCATCTTTCTTCTAACGCCTGTAATAAAACTCTCATCTGGCCTGTGTGGACAAGCACTCGCAGGGAGCAGGTCGGCTGCATAGCTGAGACAGGTCCATGCCTGCTGATTCCAGATTATATCAGTGGAGGGGTAAGAACAGAGAGCCAGCTCCCTGAACTCAGTGATACCTTGATTCCTGGCCTGAGGTCTTCCTCCAGGTGAGACATGAAACATGGAGGACACGGTCTGTGAGCTGTCAGAGAGCCGCCGGCCTGATGTCTGACTGAACGTCTCTGTCTTGTGCTGTTTGTGCAGCTTTGTCACTGACGATGTTTCTGTTGCTCGACTCCTGGGATGCACAGTCAGCGTACGACTCCACGGTTCACTTATAAATAAAAAAGAGATTCAGTTGCATTAACGGTCGAACTATGCAAATAGGCGGCTCTCACCGTGGCGCTTCCTCTCCCCGGCGTGCAGCTCTAACCCTGCTGCAGCATCAACAACAACGAACAAACCGTCACTTCGACAGGATCATGCACAACCATCCATTCTGAGCCAGTGTCACATTTCTAATAGCTTGCTTTGTTTCCAAAGCTTTGAGCTCCCTGCGGGGGATTAAAGAGCATTCATTAGATTAATTTCCCTTAACAGTGATAATGGAAGTGGAGCAGCATGAGGGCTGTTTCAGATTCACGCTTCTATCTCATTTATTTGCTAAAAAGACTGCAGGGATTTGAGGGACACGCATAGTGGGTAGTCATCAGTCAGAAATGCACGCTGGGAAGTGTAGCTCAGCAGGAGACTGCTCCCTGCTCGGCACTTCTTTGCATCTAAACTGTTTGTTTTGTGCTCGTCTATCAGGAGGTTGAAGCTGTTTGCAGAGAGCTGAAACGTGGATCCAGCAGCACTTTGACCTGAAGACTCTCAGGTTTAATGTCTGTTTCTCAGTTGGTCACCTTGAGGATGCTGTCTGTGTTTACATCAGTGTTCTGCTACAGATGGATTGAAGAGGCCTTTCAAGCGTGGTCTGGTTGTTTACATCGAGTAGGGAGCGACTGCATAACATGTTGAAGTGTTTCCTGCCTGCAGCTGAAGCAGCTGTTTACGGTCCGAAACATCGTGGAGAATAGGAGTGCAGAGGTGGAACTGACGGCTGTGTTTGCCTTCAGAGTAGCTGTACCTGAGAGGCCGTGAGGAATCTTCAGCAGTAATGGACGGTCAGGGGCAGAGCTCTGATTGGTGGAGCCATCCAGGCAGGCTGGAGAGGTAAATATTTAGCATTCCTCAGATGACTCCAGCAGTGTTTGTGTGCATGTAGGAGCCTGAATACGTGGATCTGCATTTTTGAGAGTAAAAGTAGCTTCCGGTTGTTTCCCTGAGAAGGTCTGATGTGAGGCTGCGTCTCTCACAGGGCTCGTCTCTGGATTCTTTAAGCTTCTTTGGACTCAGCTGGACTCATGACTTCAGCTCCGTTCAGCTCCATCCTCACATGGACCAGCAGCTCCACTGATGGACTTCATGAGTTCTGTTATAATCAGCCTGTAAGAGGCTCAGAGCTCCTCCTTCCATCTCCACAGACTGATGACACCAGAGCTGACCTGTCTCACCTGTCCCTCAGGGGTCTCACCTGCCCTCAGCAGTCTCACCTGTCCCTCAGCTGTCTCACCTGTCCCTCAGCTGTCTCACCTGTCCCTTAGCTGTCTCACCTGTCCCTCAGGGGTCTCACCTGTCCCTCAGGAGTCTCACCTGTCCCTTAGCTGTCTCACCTGTCCCTCAGGTGTCTCACCTGTCCCTAAGGAGTCTCAGTGTTACCTGCTGCGTAAACATCATCAAACTCTGCTTCAGACCAAGAACATGTTCTCCATTAGGGGGCGATATGGGACAAATATGTCAGCAGGTTTTTATGGCAGGATCAGGATCTGGATTTGATCAGGATCTGAATTTGATCAGGATCAGGATTTGATCAGGATCTGAATTTGATCAGGATCAGGATTTGATCAGGATCTGAATTTGATCAGGATCAGGTTTTGATCAGGATCTGAATTTGATCAGGATCAGGATTTGATCAGGATCAGGATTTGATCAGGATCTGAATTTGATCAGGATCAGGATTTGATCAGGATTGGTTTTCAAATTCAGAAAATTCTGACCTGCAAACAACAGTTTAAGACCTAAATATGTGTTCAAATCTGTTTTATGTGCCAATTTTTATTTTTCCTGCTGTTTCCTAACTTTAATCAGTTTTTTTGTCCAAACTGTAATCTGGTCCGTATCTTAACTGTAATCTTGTTCTGGGTCCTCACTTTAATCTGGTCTGTTTCCTAATTCAATCTGGTTTTGAGCCCTAGTTTTAATCTGGTTTTGAGCCCTAGTTTTAATCTGGTTTTGAGCCCTAGTTTTAATCTGGTTTTGTGCCCTAGTTTTAATCTGGTTTTGAGCCCTAGTTTTAATCTGGTTTTGAGCCCTAACTTTAATCTGGATTTGTGCCCTAGTTTTAATCTGGTTTTGAGCCCTAGTTTTAATCTGGTTTTGTGCCCTAGTTTTAATCTGGTTTTGAGCCCTAGTTTTAATCTGGTTTTGTGCCCTAACTTTAATCTGGATTTGAGCCCTAGTTTTAATCTGGTTTTGTGCCCTAGTTTTAATCTGGATTTGTGCCCTAGTTTTAATCTGGTTTTGTGCCCTAACTTTAATCTGGTTTTGTGCCCTAGTTTTAATCTGGTTTTGAGCCCTAGTTTTAATCTGGATTTGAGCCCTAGTTTTAATCTGGTTTTGAGCCCTAGTTTGAATCTGGTTTTGAGCCCTAGTTTTAATCTGGTTTTGAGCCCTAGTTTTAATCTGGTTTTGTGCCCTAACTTTAATCTGGATTTGAGCCCTAGTTTTAATCTGGTTTTGTGCCCTAGTTTTAATCTGGATTTGTGCCCTAGTTTTAATCTGGTTTTGTGCCCTAACTTTAATCTGGTTTTGTGCCCTAGTTTTAATCTGGTTTTGTGCCCTAGTTTTAATCTGGTTTTGAGCCCTAGTTTTAATCTGGATTTGAGCCCTAGTTTTAATCTGGTTTTGAGCCCTAGTTTTAATCTGGTTTTGAGCCCTAGTTTTAATCTGGTTTTGAGCCCTAGTTTTAATCTGGTTTTGAGCCCTAGTTTTAATCTGGTTTTGAGCCCTAGTTTTAATCTGGTTTTGTGCCCTAGTTTTAATCTGGATTTGTGCCCTAGTTTTAATCTGGTTTTGTGCCCTAACTCTAATCTGAACTCTCTGGTGTCCTGGTCTTTGTTGGCCTTCGGTCAGATTGAACAGTGAGACGGCAGCAGAGGAACAGCAGCAAAGCTTCACGTACCGCTCGATGCTCGATGTGATGAAAACAAGGAGTGGTTTGTTCAGAGGTCGTCCCTGAGCTGCAGACGCAGGGACAGAGACCTGTTAGACTCTCGTAGTTCTGCTGGACCAAAGACGACCTCTGAACACGGCTGCAGATGAGCGTGCCAAGGCGTGCCAAGGCGTGCCAGGATGGAGCGTCACTTCCGCTGCCTGTTGAGAACCATCGAGGCTGAGAGCTGATTTGTGGAGCTCATGTTTTAAAGCTCTTCATCAGTGTGTGATGCCGTCTTAAACTTCTCTTCCTGTTAGAGTTACTCTGGCTTCACGTCAGGTGCGCTGGAGGCCGTGTGTATGTTTCAAACCTTTGAACATTTCTTTAAAAGTAACAGACGAGAAAGTCTTTAGCAATCCCCTGAAAGCCTGTCTTGCTGTTTCTCTCTCAACCTTTCACAACTCATCTGAATGCCATTGCTCAACTCCACCACCCCGCTTCGCTGCTTCAAAAGGGAAGCGAAACACGCAGCAGTTGGCCGAGCGGCGGGGAGTCGGCAGCAGAGGCCTGCAGCTTGCGAGCGCCCCCCCCCCCCTGTGAGGGACACGGCTCGCTCCTGCTGTCCGTTTCTTTCTGACTGAACAGGCTTCAGATCAGAGCGGTTCAGTGGAGGAGGGAAAGTCCACGGCCTTCCAGACTGGAGTTGAGCAACTCCCGGCGTGTGCAAACAAAAGCGTGAGCTCCACATCTGTGCATGTCACTTTACTTGTTCCAGCATGACTGTGAGCGCACACGCATGTCAGAGATGGGGAAGTGGAGAGAAGTCACCCAGTTTGTTCCAGTCAGCTCCCTCCATGTTTCTGTAAATACTCTGAAATGTTCCAGGAACAAAGACAGCAGAAATAATCCACGGCTACACCCTGAGCCCTGTTTTTCTGACACATTATGGCAGCAGAGCCTCTTACCTGTGTGTGCTGAGTCCCCCTCCCTCCTGGTCTCCCTCCTGGTCTCCCTCCTGGTCTCTGTCAGATCTCTCTCTCTCTCTCTCTGTGTCTCAGGTTGACAGCTCGGCTGCTTGATTTAAAGAGCTCTCTTCATTGTCAGCGGTGAGAAAACAGCCCTCCTGCTGCGCCTCTGTCACTGCTACCACCCCGTCTTAAGATAATGTTGAGTTCGACTTCCTTGAGGAACTGAATTGTTATGACACACCCCTCAGCTGTGTGTGTGTGTGTGTGTGTGTGTGTGTGTGTGTGTGTGTGTGTCTCACTCTATCTCTCTCTATCTTGTGTTTCCCTCTGAAATTCAAACCCTTTGACTCTGCTCTCTGCTCTCTCTCTCTCTCTCTCTCTCTCTCTGCTCTGCTCTGCTGGTCACACCTCTGCACCCTGTCTGACTCTCTCTCTCTCTCTCTCTCTCTCTCTCTCTCTTCCTGCTGCTGACGTTGTGCCTCTGCTTGTTCTGACAAGTGAAAACCCCAGAAAGAATTTGAGCAGTGATCCGGTGATGCAGCGGGCTGAAAGGGGAGGGGCTTAACCCCTCTTTTTGTGTTCACCTTGGCTGGAATGTGGCTCCTGTCAGTGCCGCAGAGCGCCGTGTCCCTCCCCGTGTGTCTCTTGTTCAAGGTAGAGAATCAAAACAATGAGTAGAAAGGAGGGTGTCACAGCCTGACTTATGAGCACGTGCTCTGAAACCAAACTCCAGCCTGTTACAGTCTCAGTTTCAGGCTCATGCAGGATGCAGGGAGCTCAGCGTCGGCGGCTGGAGTCAAAGTTTTGCTTCGAGTTCAGGATTTTAGGTCAGGATGGGATCCATGAAGGTCTGAGGTCTCCATGTGCTGAGGAGGTTTATAGAGCAGCTGTGAGACATGTGCAGCAGTAATGAGTCCAGCAGCTACCTCCTTGGCATCAGCCCACTGAGGAGGATTCCTGCGGCATGTTCGATCAGCCTCCTGTGAAACAGCAGCGTCTTTGTTCGGCTGAGTTTGAACACATCACAGCTTCAGCTTCTTCACAGACGTTTCATCCTGAAGAGGTTTCAGTCGAGACGAGGGCTCACAAAAAAAATGTTTGTTTAGAAAAGCAAATCATTTAAAGCTCCCGTAAGGAACTTTCTCTTTGTGAGGATTTTGGCGCCCCCTGTGGACCAAACTCTGATGTCATGGCTGATTTTGTTTTTACACGTGCAGCAGGACAGGAAGTCAGGCTGTGAAACCACATTATAAAAAACTTTCAAAATAAAATACACCATGACAACATCAGACTGTGTTAAACTTGATCAACAACAGGGCGGGCTCTGCGTCTCCACGGTAACAGACATTTCCTGTTACACACGGGACTGAACATGCAGTGGACACGTGACGGGAGCTTTAAAAGCTTTTCACTTCCCTTCTGCACATGATTGAAAATTCAGGTTTGGGATTTTAATTTTTTCTCACAGCCAAAGTCCACAAGTTTACCAGCACGTCATTCCTTTTTTCAGTCCTCATTTTGAATCGTTTGGTTTGTTAACAGCCTCACAGGAAGTCTCATCTGTGTTGTTGATTTAGAGGAATGAGGAGACACGTGGAGTCCAGGAGGCACACACTCTCTACTCTCCTTTTTGATAAAGTTCACAGTCAGATCTGGATCTGGGCCTGGGTGCACATCCGGGATCATCCGTCTTAATGTACCCTTATGGAGCGGCCCATTTGGCTGTAGCGTTAGCTGCATGTACGACTGCCAAAAACAGCCAATTAGCTGACTGCACCATGAAAGCCAGGCAGGTGCAGGACCTCAAATGTTGGGGGAACCTTCTGGAAACACTGATCTAACAAATTCAAACCGCACATGCCCAGTCCGTCTCTCCTAAATCTCAATCTGCTGTTTCTCAACATCCTCAGACTTTTCCAGAGGATTCATTCCGTCCCTGAATATCTGTTCTCTTTGCACGTTTCGTCTTTGATGCTAACACCTGAGCACATGACCGCCTTTGATCAGGTGTGGTACTCCTGCCGTTAGTTACTCCTCCATTAACGCTCTGTCAGGTGATAACCTTATGGAGACACCGTTAGTGCAAACAGTGTCTCATTGGTTCTTCTGGATCCTTGCTGCATGAGTCTGGTTCTGCTCGAGGTTTCTGCCTGAAACAGGAAGTTTGTTCTCACCTCTGTGACCATCTCATCCAGTTTGTGACAAACTGTGATCTTCATTAAATCCTGGACACGTGGCTGAATGTGACTCCTCATCGTTATTATAAAAGAAGCGCTCTTAGAGCTTTAAATAATTAACTCTGGTAGAAGAGAGCGCGCTCAGCTCTAATCACAGTGAAGTCCAATAAAACCTGCAGGTCAGTGTGTCTCTGATGAAAGCAGCTTTGTTTGAGCTGCCATAAAAAGCTTCTTAAATCAGTGAAACGTAAACCCAGAGCAGCTAGTGTGTGACATGAAGCCTGCCGTTGTTTAGGAACATGGAGGCCGTCTGCACGCTGCACTCATGAACTCAGCGATTCATCTGGAATCAGGAAGTGTCCGCTGCCTCTCAGGCTGTTTGTTTATCTGCAGCTTTATCTGAATGGTAACCAGCTGTGCTGAAAGGCTGCTGGCCGACGCTCAGGCCATTCAAGAGAAGACGCCGTCCAATGGAGTCCCTCAGACGATGATTGCTGTCAGGTGTTGGGGTCAAAGGTGGCGCTGAGCCCCAGCTGGACTGAAGGGAGGGTCTGGACTGGAGACCAGCCCAGCAGACACACCTGCCTGCTGCCTGTGCCACCTACTCTGCAAGAAACCAACAGGAGTAAAGTCATGGTAAACTTTGCAACACAGAATGAGGGCTGTTACCACGGCAACAGACAGGAAGTAGTGCTTAAGCGGTTTCCTGACGGCTTCCTCTTTATCATGTAATGACATCTCAGAAGGAAACATCGGCAGGGAGCACTCAGACGAATATCTGAGCGTGTGTGTGTGTGTGTGTGTGTGTGTGTGTGTGTTAGTAAGCGGACTCACTCGTCCTGGAATGATCTTACCTGGTGCTGTACACAGATGACACACTCTCCACACTTTGGTTATGAGACAATACCATCACTTCAATTATATCACTTATTGTTCATTATACGATCACACACACACACACACACACACACACACACACACACTCTGAGATGACAGCAGTGTGTTATCAGCAGGTGACTCAGGCAGGAATAACTGACCTCATAACCGCTGAGGTCAGAAAGTGGTGCCTGTAGGTTTGGAGGATGTGGAGCTCTGGATGGATGGAGGAGGAGGAGCACTGATGGAGGAGGTGAACAGATGCTGGTCGGGGGGGGGGGGCACAGCTTTAATCTGATCAGTCTGCAGCTAACAGGGATTCACTTTCCCCTCACGGCATGATCTCATATAAAACCTTTGTGTCATTTGTTTCTTTGGACACAGAGAGCTGCAGGGAGGCTGGAGGAGCTCTCTGTGTTCACAGGAAACTTTCTGTACTTTAACTCTGTGCTCAGAAACTCTCAGAAACTCTCAGACCGTCTCACCGGCTGACAGTCTCAGGACGGCTGGCTCCCATTCATTAAAATGGCAATATTAGCTTTTTCTATTTGCACAAAGATTAAAAACTACAACACCATACAGAAAACTCTTTTTCCCATCAGCCCTCAGCGAGAGCAGCAAGTCATAGAAAGAAAGCTCTGAGGGTGAATCTGACAGACTGGATCATTGATCATTCATGAGACCAGATCTTCTTTTTATGTTTTATTTCTTTTACTAACGTGAGGAGGTAAAGTGTTCATCAACAGGTACACTGCGCTGCTGTTTGAAACATGACAACAAGTCAACTTTGTCGGTTCGTTCTGGAGTTTAGGAGACGGATAGATTCAGCGATGCTCGCAGCGCGATGCTCTGAGACGTGTCTGTAATGTGTGACGTGTCAGAGAATCCTGGTTCTGTCCTACCAGAGCTCATCTACCAGCTCCAACCTCACCAATCAGAGCTAACGTAGCCTCACTCTACGTTTTACTGACAGACTCTCAGTTTGATCAGATCACTGCAGAATAACTGCTGCATGAGGGCTGGAATCAACATCATCACAGACAGATTAACCTGTGGTTTAGCCTTTAGCTCGCGGTTTAGCCTTTAGCTCATGGTTTAGCCTTTAGCCAGTGTTTTAGCCCTTAGCTCATGGTTAAGCCTTTAGCTCATGGTCTAGCCTTTAGTTTGTGGTTTAGCCTTTAGCCAGTGTTTTAGCCCTTAGCTTGTGATTTAGCATTTAGCCAGTGTTTTAGCCCTTAGCTCATGTTTTAGCCCTTAACTTGTGTTTTAGCCCTTAGCTCATGTTTTAGCCCTTAGCTTGTGGTTAAGCTTTTAGCTCATGTTTTAGCCCTTAGCTCATGTTTTAGCCCTTAGCTCGTGGTTTAGCCTTTAGCCAGTGTTTTAGCCCTTAGCTCATGTTTTAGCCCTCAACTTGTGTTTTAGCCCTTAGCTTGTGGTTAAGCTTTTAGCTCATGTTTTAGCCCTTAGCTTGTGGTTAAGCTTTTAGCTCATGTTTTAGCCCTTAGCTTGTGTTTTAGCCTTTAGCTCATGTTTTAGCCCTTAACTTGTGTTTTAGCCTTTAGCTCATGTTTTAGCCCTTAACTTGTATTTTATCCCTTAGCTTGTGGTTAAGCTTTTAGCTCATGTTTTAGCCCTTAACTTGTATTTTATCCCTTAGCTTGTGGTTAAGCTTTTAGCTCATGTTTTAGCCCTTAGCTCATGTTTTAGCCCTTAGCTCGTGTTTTAGCCCTTAGCTCATGTTTTAGCCCTTAACTTGTGTTTTAGCCTTTAGCTCATGTTTTAGCCCTTAACTTGTGTTTTAACCCTTAGCTTGTGGTTAAGCTTTTAGCTCATGTTTTAGCCCTCAACTTGTGTTTTAGCCCTTAGCTTGTGGTTAAGCTTTTAGCTCATGTTTTAGCCCTTAGCTCATGTTTTAGCCCTTAACTTGTGTTTTAGCCTTTAGCTCATGTTTTAGCCCTTAACTTGTGTTTTAACCCTTAGCTTGTGGTTAAGCTTTTAGCTCATGTTTTAGCCCTTAGCTCATGTTTTAGCCCTTAGCTTGTGGTTAAGCTTTTAGCTCATGTTTTAGCCCTTAGCTCATGTTTTAGCCCTTAGCTTGTGGTTAAGCTTTTAGCTCATGTTTTAGCCCTTAGCTCATGTTTTAGCCCTTAGCTTGTGGTTAAGCTTTTAGCTCATGTTTTAGCCCTTAGCTCATGTTTTAGCCCTTAACTTGTGGTTAAGCTTTTAGCTCATGTTTTAGCCCTTAACTTGTGTTTTAGCCTTTAGCTCATGTTTTAGCCTTTAGCTCATGTTTTAGCCTTTAGCCTGTGCTCTCTCTCTCTCTCTCTCTCTCTCTCTCTCTCTCTCTCTCTCTCTCTCTCTCTCTCTCTCTCTCCTGTTTCTCTTTCTTCTTCTCTTCTGTCCTTTTCCTGTCGGTCAGTTCAGCTCCAGTCTCCACCACCTCTACTAAATTAATCACAGAAATCGTTTCCAGCAGAGACAAACTCAGATCTCTCTTCTCTCTGATGAACTCCATCAGCTGGCGTGGTGTTGTCATGGAGACTTCAACGTGCTTAGTGTTGTTTTTTCACCACTGGAAAGTTAAGCTCGTTATTCAAAGTGTCCAACATGTCATGGAGTCCTTACTCCTCTTCATCAAGGTAAAAATATCACATCTCTCAACAAACTGTTGGTTCAGCAGAGCAGTTCTTTAAAGGACGGTCAGACGGTTCTCATAATCAGGATGAAATTACGTCTTCCTGCCGAGGAATTACAGGAAAACTAGCAACCCATGAAATTAATATTTTTTTATAGTAAACAATGACGGAGGAGGTTCGGCCCACAGGGAGAGAACAGAGATATTTAAAACACCAACTTTAACGAGGTCATAAGTTAGAGACTGTGAGACAAATAAAGGTGAAAACAGGAGAGTTTAGTGTCTGTACATACAGGTTTATATAAATACACCCGATCATACAGTGAAGAAATGCAGTCAGACAGATTCAGACAGTCAAAACAGAACTCTGTGACAACCAAATGGCTCTAACGTTACACCCGGTTTAAACATCATGAAGTACAAACACTGATCATAGAAATGAGAGCAGAAACAGCTGCTCCTGCTGAGGACGTGGGACTGTTTTTAGTCTGATTCCTGTAGAAACACCAGCGGCTGTAAAAATACTGCAGATAGTGACTGAGAGTAAGAATCCACTCATGGTTTGAGTTACCTGCAGTATAACTGACGTTCTCTGTTCCTGTGTGTGTGTGTGTGTGTGTGTGTGTGTGTGTGTGTGTGTGTGTGTGTGTGTGTGTGTTCATCAGAGGATGTAGTACTTCCTTTTTTTCAAACGCTGACATCAGGAAGGCGTGTTGTGAAAGCTGACCACAGGACGCTGATCTAACAGGGACCCACCTCCAGAGATCAGTGACTGTTTAAATCTTTTGAGTTGTGAAAACATGACGCTGAGGACGACAGGCTGGTTTGAGGTCTGTTAGAAATGTTGACTGAGGTGCTTCCTCAGTGATGTTGTTAGAGACAGAGCTGCCGTATAATCTCACGCTACCACCGTCTGCTCACAGGATGGCACAGGCGGCGCTGCGCATCGGCAGGTTGGCGGGCAGCTTGGCGTACTGCTGTCTGAAACTGTTCCTCTTGCGGCTGAGGAAAGGACCGGGGTTCTCCAGCCTGTCATCAGGGTTGGGAGACTCTGACAGGAAGTTCCCCTGGGGCACTTCCAGCCGGGCCCCCTTGTTGTTCTTAGTCTTTTTGGCCTTCTCCTTCTCTGGGGGCTCGGCTGAAGCAGAGAGGAGCTCGCTGGCGGCCTCTGGTGGGGGAAGGGTGTCCAGAGGGAGGTCGTTCAGGCTTGGTTTCCCTTCGGCCTGTTCGTCGTTGCCGGGGATGTGCAGGTTGGAGGCCATGCGCTTGGTGTTGGGGCTTGTGGATCTATCAGGAGGACATGAGTGGATTCAGGATTATGGAACAGTATCGCTCTTACTGACCGCTTTACAACTTACATCATCACAGCGATGAGCACACGTCTTAGCAACAGAAGCAGCCTTTAGCTCCATTCATTCACAGCAGCTTTGATAAGCTCTGAGTTCAGACTGTACGCAGTGAAAAACGTCTGTTCAGTTCTTTCTGTGCTTGGTTGTCAGAAAAGAGTGACCGGTGTTCTGGAGTGAGGAGTGACCGTGCTAACTGGAGACCCTCAGCTGAACGCCTAAAACTCTGACTCATTAATACTCTGACAGACCTGGAGCAGGTCTCTGTCTGCACAGAGTTTTCTGGATCCGTTATTCTGACCCAGGTCTCAGACTCAGAGGTCTGTGTGCTGGTCTTTGGTTTGGGAGGGTTCAGAGTTGTTGTATTTTTAACCCTCTCTCTGCTGGATTTCTCCACTGAGAACATCTGTCCTCTGACGTTCTGCCCACGTGTTGATATCTTCCTCTTACAGATTTCACACCGAGCTGGGCGTCATTTACCGTTCATCAAAGTGAGTTTTTAACAATAAAACTTGTGCTTTTGGTGATTTACTTCCTTGCACAGCTTGACAAACCAATCAATCAATCAATCAATCTTTATTTATATAGCGTCAATTCATAATAAACGTTCTCTCAAGATGCTTTCCAAGCGTTAACAGGTCTGGACCTGTAAATGATAATAACAAACCTCTGCAGTACTTTGGTTGCTAAAACGTGTGCAGGTCAGTTCGGCCTTGAACTGATCCAGAGGGCAACAGAGGGAAACTCTTCGTTTGTTGGTACCAAACAACATTTTTCTTTAAAAGTTTCTCACGCTGCAGAAAATGAAACATTTCCACATTTGGCCCGAGGAGTGATAGAAACACTGGTCTCTCAGATATGATTTTTCTAGCACTGCAGATGAATCCTAAACATCCAAGCTGTTTCTCTCATGTTTTCATGTTGTCATGTTTTCCCCGAACAAATAGTTCAGAGGTTTTATACTCTTTGGTCTAACTTCATGATGCTTCAGGGCTTCTCTCCTGATCTGAGCTGAAGTTTTTATTCTGTTGGTCAGCGTGAGTCTTTCAGACAAACAGAAGTCTGCAGCTGCAGGGGGCAATAAGCACAGCTACGACTGAATCAACAGAGTCCACACAGAAGAACAGCCAGTCTCTGGTTTCTGGCTGCGCTCCTTTCGTCTACTCACCCATTAGAGCTCTTGTCCTCCGAGTCTTTCTGCTCGCCGCTGTAGCGCAGCTCTGCAGGGGTCTTGAAGGACAGATCCTTCTTCCCTTTCAGCCAGTATGTTTTCATGTAGCCTTTTCCCTGAAAGATGTCAGGAAGACGACGACGCATTAAGAAAACAACTTCATTTAAATCTGACTGTTTGTATCTAAAGAAATTCACACGAGCTCAGGATCTGTTGGATCTGTTGGATCTGTTGGATCTGTTGGATCTGTTGGATCTGTTGGATCTGTTGGATCTGTTGGATCTGTTGGATCTGTTGGATCTGTTGGTGGGAGACGATAGACCACGTGGAGAGTAAGACAGACGGCGAGCGCCATCAGAACTGATCATGATTCCATTTACTCAGAGAAACGACTGTCCTGACCCTCTGCAGAGGCACAGCAGGGGTTAATGAGGTGTGCTGGGTTCAACTGGTTCTCTTCACAGGTAGGACAGAGAGGAACAAAAACCTCTTTGACATCATGTCACGACAAGACTCTTCAAACGTTACGCCATGCCTCGACTGACACGCCATGCCACTCAACGCCACCAAGTGTTACGCCACTGGATTCAGTTTATCGACGTTATAGGAAGGAAACTTTACAGAGGTGTCAGTTATTCCAGGATGTAGCTGCAGACGCCCCTGTGTTTTTTAACCATTTCAGGAAGCCCTGCCACACCACGCCACGCCAGGCCATGCAGCACCACGCTAATGGGTTTAGTTGATGCGGTTCATGGGTGGAAACCTTTTGTCAGGTGTTCGAAGACGGAGGAACATGTGTAGATGTTTGACCACTAAAGTAGGCCACGCCTCGCCATGACCTGCCATATCATGCCATACCTGGAAGGTGGAGGCTTTTCCCAGGTGTGTGTTGTTGAACGAGCGCTCACAGTTTTCTGACCCCTTAAATTAAACACGTCACCTCAAACATGGAGCCAAACTGTGAACCTCTGTTGTTGTATTTTTGCTTGTAAGTCACATCAGAGACCCTCAGAGGATAAACCTCCGTCTCACTGATGCTCCACTGTCTTGTGTTTACAGGGCGAACAGAAGCAGTGCTCAGGTTGAGGTTCAGGTTCAGGGACTGAGATGTTTTAAACTGATCAAACATCACAGAATTAGTTGAAGATTTTCAGGATCTTTAGAGAAACTCGTTCAGGCTCATCTCCAAACCCTGACACAGTGAGTATCAGTCACCTGCTCCAGAGGAGGGTCCGTAAACTGCACTCACCTTCACAAAGATCTTGCCCCTCTCTTCGATGATGTACGGGTCATGTTCCAGGTGGTCTTTGGTGGTCTGGCTGATGTGTATCTGCATGCCCTGCTCAGACACACACACACACACACACACACACACACAGAACGACTGCTAAAGCCAGTGATGGAGCTCAGCTCCGTCTTTTCAAACCCTCAGAGGTCAGTGAAGACTTTCAGGTCCCTGATGAGACTCCGTTCATGAAAACTCACTCCCTGTCATTTCCCTCTCATCATGGACCAGATTCCTCATGAAAACAACATTAAACTTTATTACAGCAGTTAACGAGCAGCACATGCAGTGATTAGTGTGAGATACTCAGAGGCAGCACGCAGGTTAGACAGGAAGTGGTTTTGTTGTGTAACTGAGGTGGATTTGACTGAGTGATATGATGGAGTCAGACTCCTGCAGTGTTTATCCTGCTGCCTGGGGTCAGTCAGCTGACTCAGACTCTCTCTGATCTGGTCTGTAGTGTGTTTGTGTGTTTGTGTGTTTGTGTGTTTGTTAGTGTAGTCACCACTCCATTGCTCTCCATCCTTGAAGCTGTGTTCACAGTGTCGCCAAAGAGACAGTAACGAGGCATCTTCAGACCCACGACGCCAGCCACCACCATACCTGAGTGAATACCTGAGAGAGAGAGAGAGAGAGAGAGAGAGAGAGAGAGAGAGAGAGAGAGAGAGTATAATATTTGGCTGTAAACGACCGTTTTCATAACGTTCTCTAAAACTCACCTTCAGTTCTTCTCAGTTATTTACGGTACATATTTCACAGTGTATTACGGTAAAAACTGACGACCATGACTTTTTAGATGGTTTAAAACCATGATACGTCCCACAATGCAGTGCGGTTCTGGTAGTTAACTGTTGTCTGAGGGGACAGTCTGTAACGGTGAAGAAAATACAGTAAACTGTGAAATCCAGCAGGAGTTTCCTCTGCCTGCAGTCATTTTTTTTTTTTTTTTTACCTCAGAGTTGTTTTTTTCCCTCATATCTAGGATTTTCTCCTCAGAATAAAAACGTCTGTTATCTAATAGTTATGAACTTTTTTTTTTGATCAGACAGTTCCATCTGTTTACCTCTTGAGTTTTGCTTTTTCAGCTCAGAATTAAAACTTTTTAATCCATTTAGAGACTCTTTAAATAAAAAAACTTGAATTTTAAACTCATAATTTTGACTTTTTAACCCTTTAATCCCATTTTTTCCCCTGTGCAGTAAGTGCATTCTTTACCCTTTCCTTGTACATAATGTGTGATCTTTTCATATTTTTTATGTTTGTTTCATGTTTGTGTGTTTTGATGCTTTAATTTGGACTTTTAAACTCAGATTCTTGATGTTTTATCTCAGAGTTCAGACCTTTTAGCTCGTATTGAGACTCTTTATCTACATATTTAATTTTTAAGCTCATGATTATTACTGACATTCTCTTTATAATTACTTCTTTGATTTTTTGGTAACATTATTTTGACTTTATAACCCGTGATAGCTTTTTGTCTCCAGATTTTTTTCATTAATTATTTTCATTTATTTAATTTTATTTTGAGCTAATAACTCAATGTCATTCAATCTATAACTGTAAATTCTGCCTCAGATTGTATACACACCCTGAACTCATATTAATTTATCTGAGTAAATTTTAGTTTTTGATTTTTTTTCTTCCACTTTTTTCATCCATCTTCTATCTCCATATTTTCCTTCTGTCAAGGCTAAGTTATTAATTTATTTATTTACATAGTGCATCAGAAGAGTGAAGTATTAGTAGAAAAGTGATGTACTGTAGAATATTAAACAGTTAAATATTGTTGGATCCTGTAGACCCTGTTTATCGCTGCTTTTCTCTCAGATTAAAACTGTTTGCAGGATTTATTTCACTCACCGTCCTCACTGAGCCTCTTTGATTCGACTCTTACGCTCCAAAAGCTTGGTTATAATTTCAGAGGTTTGTTGATCTGAAGACTCAACAGATGCTCTGGAGAAAAGTTTGTTTTCCTCTCAAATAAAAGAACAGACTTCAAAAACAAATTAGCTCATAAGGTCATGCTCAGGTCATGGTGAGGTCATCCTCAGGTCATAGTGAGGTCATCCTCAGGTCATGGTGAGGTCATCCTCAGGTCATGGTGAGGTCATCCTCAGGTCATTCTCAGGTCATCGTGAGGTCATCCTCAGGTCATGGTGAGGTCATTCTCAGGTCATGGTGAGGTCATCCTCAGGTCATGGTGAGGTCATCCTCAGGTCATGGTGAGGTCATCCTCAGGTCATTGTGAGGTCATCCTCAGGACATGGTGAGGTCATTCTCAGGTCATGGTGAGGTCATCCTCAGGTCATGGTGAGGTCATCCTCAGGTCATAGTGAGGTCATCCTCAGGTCATGGTGAGGTCATCCTCAGGTCATGGTGAGGTCATCTTCAGGTCATGCTGAGGTCATTGTGAGGTCATGGTGAGGTCATCCTCAGGTCATGGTGAGGTCATCTTCAAGTCATGGTGAGGTCATCCTCAGGTCATGGTGAGGTCATGGTGAGTTCATCCTCAGGTCATGGTGAGGTCATCCTCAGGTCATGGTGAGGTCATGGTGAGTTCATCCTCAGGTCATCCTCAGGTCATACTCAGGTCATGGTGAGGTCATCCTCAGGTCATGGTGAGGTCATCCTCAGGTCATGGTGAGGTCATCCTCAGGTCATGGTGAGGTCATGGTGAGGTCATGCTGAGGAGAGCTTTGTGCTGATAATTACAGCTGTGAGGTTCTGATTTATGAATGCTGACCACTTTCTGTGCTGACTGGAGCAGCTGTTTAGCAGAAGGCAGAATTCAGAATGATAACTTTGGGATTGAGACTTTAACTGTAGGAGAGACCTGAACCAGTCTGAACCAGCCTGAGGGGGTCTGAGGTGGTCTGAGGGGGTCCGAGCTGCTGAAACTCACCCACTCTGATCTGGATGTTGTCCCCTGTGGACGGGTCTTTGAGGTGGTCTATGGAGCTCAGCATGTCCAGAGCCATGTCACAGATATGGTGGGCGTGGAAGGTGGTCTTGTTGGGCACGCCGGCCACCACCATGTAGGCATCTCGAATGGTCTCTACCTGAGCAGAGGGGAGAGTTTGTCATGAGGGCACGGGTCAAACAGGTCAAACGGGTCCTGATGCAGACGCCTCCTTCCTGCGCTGACCTTGTAGACGTTGTGCTTCTCGCTGAGCGTATCGAAGACGATGTAGATCTCGTTGAGCATGTCCACCACCTGCATGGGTGTGATGTGGATGCAGATCTCGTTGAACTTGACCACATCGCTGAACAGGATGGTGACATCTGGGAACACCTGGGGGACGAGACACCTGGGGATCAGTCATCTCTCATATAATATCTCATAGTAATATTTATTATAACGTCTGTTTCATTATTCTGGCTGTTTGCTGATCAAATCTTCTCCTGTTTGCTTTGAATGTCATAAATTAGTTGATTTCATAAAATCTTTTTGACTTCTTATTTCAAACTTTCTTTCTTAGAATTTTGATTCTTTATCTAATTTTATGTTTAATCTCAGGTTAAACGATGAATCCAAACATTGGAACTCAGAGTCGTTGTATTTATTCTATCTCATGATCAGGACCTTTAACCTGAAGTGGACTGTTTTCTATTTTCTATTTTACCTCTTAAAATTTCAACTTTTTAAGTTGGTAATTTTGCCTTTAAGCCCAAAATGTCGATTTTTTTTACTCACAGTTGGGACTTATTGCCAGTAATTTTGAATTTTTAGTGTATAATACATCGTTTTGGCTCAAAATTCTCTCTTTGTTCACATAAACAAGACTTTTTTGGCTCTTAATTTATAATTTTTATCACATAATTTAAACTCTGTGGCTTAGAATATATCATCTCTGTATTATGACTTTTTTAAATAGTAGGGATTTATTATTATTATTATTATTATTATTATTATTATTATTATTATTATTATTATTAGTTACATTATGTTGACCTTTGACCTCATCCTGATTGCTGTGTGTTTCATCATCGTTACGTTTCATCTTGTACTTTTATTTTCTCTATTCTCTCTCTCTATTTAATTTTGGACCTTTAGTTTTATAACTGTGTCTCTACATTTTAATTTCTCTTCCATCACAGCCGAGATTTTGACCTGTTTATTTTTATGATGCAGAAATGTTCCTTCAGTCAGCATATTTCTATGTTTTTAGACTATGTTAGCATATAGCCAACAGCGCTAGCTGTATTGTGAGAAGTGTCACATGGTACAACAGGAAGTGAGTCAGTGGAGTTTCCATCCAGGCTCATTGAACCTGACCTCTGACCTCTCGAGGCCCTCTGACCTCTCGAGGCCCTCTGACCTCTCGAGGCCCTCTGACCTCTCGAGGCCCTCTGACCTCACGAGGCCCTCTGACCTCTCGAGGCCCTCTGACCTCTCGAGGCCCTCTGACCTCACGAGGCCCTCTGACCTCTCGAGGCCCTCTGACCTCTCGAGGCCCTCTGACCTCACGAGGCCCTCTGACCTCACGAGGCCCTCTGACCTCACGAGGCCCTCTGACCTCACGAGGCCCTCTGACCTCTCGAGGCCCTCTGACCTCTCGAGGCCCTCTGACCTCTCGAGGCCCTCTGACCTCTCGAGGCCCTCTGACCTCTCGAGGCCCTCTGACCTCTCGAGGCCCTCTGACCTCACGAGGCCCTCTGACCTCACGAGGCCCTCTGACCTCACGAGGCCCTCTGACCTCATGAGGCCCTCTGACTGCAGTTAGCAGGCTGACAGCCTGAGCTGAGCCTCGTCTTCAGGTGAATAAATGTTGTTTCAGTCCACCTTGGCGCTCTGGGATTTGGAGGTTGTGTACCTGACACGTCTCCAGCGCTGTGATCCCCTTCCTGAGGCGGTCAGCCACAGCTTTAGGGATCATGGCGTACAGCAGAGAGTCTCCTCTCTTCTTCTCCTCGTCCAGCTTCTTGATGATTTCCTGCAGCTGAGCGTATTTTTGTTGCTCCTGGAGGATCACAAACGGGACATAAGAGTCTACGGTTACAGTCTCACTTCTGTGAAAGCCCCAAAAATCCCTCTTTGCCTTCTCTAATCCTCTTAATCCACATTTCTGCTGCATGACGGGAGTGGATTTAATGGCTGAAATCTATACGGGAGAGGAGCTTTCACCTGAGCTCACCTGGCTGAGGGAGCTGGCAGTGCTCACAGTTTGTGCACTCATATATGACTTCCATTCAGGATCATACAGGTTTTATAAAATGTCCATTTCATGAGACGGTGTGATGCAGCTGGAGCCCTCACTCAGTGATTCGGTACAGTCGGCCTGAACAAAAGCCTCCTGCCGTCAGTACCACGTCTCTCCCTTTGGGGACGGAGGATTCGGAGGCTTTTCCTCACCTGATCCAGGGCCAGCTGCAGCTCAGCCGACTGCTGCGTCCCAGCCAGGATCAGCTCTCTGCTGGAGTCGTGCAGGTTCAGATCGTTCACGTACACGCCCATCTTTATCATGTCCTCCACCGTCTCGATGCTGCGATTAGAAAGAAGAAGAGTGTTACAGGCCCGTGAATCCATCCAGAGAATTAGCAGAAATTAGATCAGACTGACGGGGAGAGGAACCTTCAATCTGTGAAACTAATGAGAGCTGAGTCACAGGACGGCAGCTACACGGGCTCATTCATTCTGACGGCAGGTTTAGATAAAAATGTGAACGTTTTCAGGCTTTACTTTCACGTCTATTTTTCAATTCCCATCATAGAATCAGCGCTGTTTCTGAAGGAGCGTCGAGCTGATGCAGCCTGAGATCTGAACAGGTTTCACTACAGCAGTCTGTAGAGGAAGGAGGCAAACACGCTCCCCGAGTCAGAGGAGTCAGAGTCAGAGGATCAGAGGAGTGAGAGTCAGAGAACCAGAGGAGTGAGAGTCAGAGAACCAGAGGAGTCAGAGTCAGAGGATCAGAGGAGTCAGAGTCAGAGAACCAGAGGAGTCAGAGTCAGAGAGTCAGAGGAGTCAGAGTCAGAGGAGTCAGAGAATCAGAGGAGTGAGAGTCAGAGGAGTCAGAGTCAGAGGAGTCAGAGGAGTCAGAGTCAGAGGAGTCAGAGGATCAGAGGATCAGAGGAGTCAGAGTCAGAGGAGTCAGAGAATCAGAGGAGTCAGAGGAGTAAGAGAACCAGGGGAGTCAGAGAATCAGAGGAGTCAGAGTCACAGGAGTTAGAGAATCAGAGCAGTCAGAGGAGTCAGAGTCAGAGGTGTCAGAGTCAGAGAATCAGAGGAGTCAGAGTCAGAGGAGTCAGAACCAGAGGAGTCAGAGTCAGAGAATAAGAGGAGTCAGAGTCACAGGAGTTAGAGAACCAGAGGTGTCAGAGTCAGAGGAGTCAGAGAATCAGAGAATCAGAGGAGTCAAAGGAGTCAGAGTCAGAGGTGTCAGAGTCAGAGGAGTCAGAGAATCAGAGGAGTCAGAGGCGTCAGAATCAGAGGAGTCAGAGTCAGAGGAGTCAGAGTCAGAGGAGTCAGAATCAGAGGAGTCAGAGTCAGAGGAATCAGAGAATCAGAGGAGTCAAAGGAGTCAGAGGTGTCAGAGTCAGAGGCGTCAGAATCAGAGGAGTCAGAGTCAGAGGCGTCAGAATCAGAGGAGTCAGAGTCAGAGGAGTCAGAATCAGAGGAGTCAGAGAATCAGAGGAGGTGTTGGGCTGTGGAACACTTGGATGGAGTGTTAAAGTGATTCAGCCTCTGACTCGGTGATTACAGACCCGTCTCTCTCTGAGAGCAGAGCTCTGTGACCGTCCTGCTCCTGCTCTTTTTCTGACTCTCTTCTGATTGTTTGGATCTTCACTGACTTCTTATTTTAGAATTTCCTTTTCAAGATTTTGACTTTTTAACTTATGTTTTTAGACTGAGACTTTAAGTGTCATAATTTCACACTTCTAACCCTAAATTTGACTCTTTCTCCTGTAATGTACATTGTTTATCATATAAGTGACTTTCTAACTCATGATTATGACTCTTATCCCATAATACAGAATTTTAAGCTCATGTTTTTGATCAAAATTTTGACTCTTCATGTCATAACTATGACTTTCATTCTCCTTTGATGAATTAATTTTTTTCTAATATTTTGACTTTCTACGTTTTGATCTGATAATACTTTTTCATCTCACAGTTTAATTTGTTTTCATTTAGATTATTTTCCATCACGTCTGCCAGTGACTGAAGTCAAATGAAAAGTCTTTAACTTTGGGATCCTGTTTACACCAGATGTTCCATACTGGTGCTCATCGGTCCCGTAGTTCCTGCTAACAGAACTTCATGGTTCCTGTGGTCCACTGTTCGTCTGGGTTTCCACCACAGGCTGAAGACCTGGGTATGTGGACCAGACCAGTGGGGTGTGGAGAAAAAATAAAGTAACTGCAGCTGTAACTGCAGTACGTCTCCAGACCAGCAGAGGGCAGCAGAGGGCAGAAAGACAGCGCTGAAGGCCAGTCAGACAGGTGTCAGTCAGAGCGGTCTTAAAAAGCCAGCTCTGAGCCATGGAACGCTGGATGTAACCTTACATGGGCGTGCCCAGGAAGATGAGCGAGTCCCACTGGGGGACGTACTTCATCTGGCCCTTCAGGTGCAGAGGTTTCTTCGGAGGCTCCCGCATGTCTTCAAAGATGGTTTCACTACATTTACCTGAGAGAAACACAACACAGAGCACAGGTTCACAACATCAGAGCGCTTCAGGACGAGCTGGAGAGAAGTGACCATTGATAACAGATGACTTCATGCAGACAGGACAGTTAGCAAACACCGAGGGGCCAAAACATCTGACCGGTGACCGTCTGGAACGCCAGCAGCTCGATGTCCTCTCCTCCAGAGTTAGCCGAGCTGTTGTACTGAGTGAGAGCGCTGCTGTACTCCTGGTCTGTGCCCTTCATCTCCTCCACGGCCTTTTGATCTGACAGAGAGAGGGAGAGAGAGAGAGAGAGAGAGAGAGGGACATACAGAGAGAGGGGGGAGAGAGAGAGAAGGGGGGGGGGGCAGAGGGGGGGGTGACAGAGAGAGAGAAAGAGAGATAGAGAGGGGAGTGACATACAGAGAGAGGGGGGGAGAGAGAGAGAAAGAGGGGGGGGGGCAGAGGGGGGGGGTGACAGAGAGAGAAGGACGGGAGTGACATACAGAGAGGGGGGAGAGAGAGAGAGAGGGGGGAGAGAGAGAGAGAGGGGGGAGTGACAGAGAAAGGGGGGGGGCAGGGGGGGGGTGACAGAGAGAGAGAGAGAGGGTAACAGAGGTACAGGTGTGAAGACATTGATTCGTTCACAGTGATTCAACAAGTTTGTCTCCTTATTTCATCTCCTTATTTCATCTCCTTATTTTGTCTCCTTATTTCATCTCCTTATTTTGTCTCCTTATTTCATCTCCTTATTTCATCTCCTTATTTTGTCTCCTTATTTCATCTCCTTATTTCATCTCCTTATTTCATGTCCTTATTTTGTCTCCTTATTTCATCTCCTTATTTCATCTCCTTATTTTGTCTCCTTATTTCATCTCCTTATTTCATGTCCTTATTTTGTTTCCTTATTTCATCTCCTTATTTTGTCTCCTTATTTCATCTCCTTATTTCATCTCCTCATTTCATCTCCTTATTTCGTCTCCTTATTTCATCTCCTTATTTTGTCTCCTTATTTCATTTCCTTATTTTGTCTCCTTGTTTCATCTCCTTATTTTGTCTCCTTATTTCATCTCCTTATTTTGTTTTCTTATTTCATCTCCTTGTTTCATCTCCTTATTTCATCTCCATATTTTGTCTCCTTGTTTCATCTCCTTATTTCGTCTCCTTATTTCATCTCCTTATTTCATTTCCTTATTTTGTCTCCTTGTTTCATCTCCTTATTTTGTCTCCTTATTTCATTTCCTTATTTTGTCTCCTTATTTCATCTCCTTATTTTGTCTCCTTATTTCATCTCCTTATTTCATCTCCTTGTTTTGTTTTCTTATTTCATCTCCTTATTTCATCTCCATATTTTGTCTCCTTGTTTCATCTCCTTATTTCGTCTCCTAATGTGGTTTTCTTCAGGTGGCTCCTCTGATGAACATCACCATCATCATCATCATCATCATCATCATCATCCGCTCTCCGTCAGCAGGTCAAATCTCGCTCCGGTTGTGGAAGTGTGAGCTTTGAGGAAGCTGCAGATCTAAATTAGTCTGTAGAAGAAGAACGCGAGCTTGACTCTGAAGCGGTTTGATATTCACACCCACCTGAAGACACCATGAATATTTAACGCTCCTCCGTGCGGGTACAGTAACCTTGGCCGGAGGTGAGGGATGACTTGGTGCACTCTGTCCTGAGCCCATCCATTTCAGATGAACCTTTTTAATCCATAATGCATACCTGCTGATGAATTAATGATTGGAATGAGAAGATTTGTACCTGCTTCCTCCTCTCTCTTTGCTTTCTCGCTCTCTTCCTTCTCCTCCGGCTCTTCCTTGCTCAGTTTGGGGGATGTTGACCTTCTGCTTGCTCTCCACCACGGCTTTGGACAGCAGCTCAAAGACGTTGTTCAGATGGGTGTAGATCTGCCGTGAGTCAAAGGGTTGTTGGTGAGTTCAGTTAGATGAAGTATTCAGAAGTTGTTGAGAAATCTCTCAGACTCACGTTGTCCCAGCTGAACTCCAGCATGGGTCGCACCAGAGTGAACTCCTCGTTGACCTTCTTCCCCTGGAGGTCAGAGAAAACCTCTTTGAGGCCGTCTCCGATGCGGTACATGGTCATGTCCCGGCGGAAGATGACGCTGAAGGGGAACATGTCAAAAAAGATCCCTCGCTTCATCGGCAGCTTCTCGTAGCTGGGCGCCGTCTTCTGCTGAGGCATGCGGTGTTTGAAAGCCGCGTTGTCAAAGTTCATCTTATAAACCTGGAGGAGCAGGGACAGAAACAGGTTTTAAAGTTAGAAACTTTAGGGTAGCGACCAGCGATGAGCACGTGGAACCCTGACACGGTCTGACAAGAACCTGACACGAAGGACGAGTCTGGACCACCCTGTCAGGGCTCAGTGTCCTTAACCGTACGCTACCCCGTACCTAATCACAGACTTGTGGTATTTGCTGCAACCTGCTGCAGCTGGACTGAGACTGATCTGCACTGTGACAGAGCGGATACAGGGTGAGCTGAGACATGGACTTGAATGGAACCTGTGTGATCAGGTGCTGTGATGGAGCAGAGGCACATCAGGTGTAATTCAGCTGCAGAATGCAGGAAAACCTTCTTTTGTTTTCTTTGTAAAGTCTCATGAACTCTTTGATTTTTTAAACGTGAACGACTTTTTGAATATTATAAAATCATCGCCCGTCCCTGAACACACATGCTGTCACAGCCTGTCTGTCCTTCCTGTTTGTGCTCTGTTTAAGCTCCTGTCGTCTTGTGTTTCTGTTATTTATTCTGGTCTGTCTCCCTGAAAACAACAGGACACGTCTTCAGGACGTTATTCCTCATAAAGAAACGTCTCTCATCCTGTTCACTCATCCATCGAACCCTCTCGTCTTGGCGGCGTCTCAGAAGAAGGTGAAGGGATCCTTTTAAAGCTGATGGAACAAACACAGGGTGAAGGTCAGGACTTAAGCCCTGTTACGTACCACATAAGTCATTTTCTCCGTCTCCTCTTTGGACAGGATTTCCACTTCGATGTCTGTGTTGTAGAATTGGCGTCCCACTTGAGAGAGCTGCCCTGCAGGAGTCAATTACACACACTGGTCATGGATGTGTCCAGGTCAGCTTCAGCTTATTACAGGGGATTCAGCTGAAATTGGATTTTGTAAGCTTCATTTCAGAGTAAACTGGAGAGCTGAGAGCAGTTTTCATTTCCCCTCAGTGACTCAGTCAGGGTACATGAAGCTTGTCCGATTGTTCGGCAACTTCAGTCACTTATTTTACTCTGAACACAGCCCAGAGTGTCTCCACACAAAAACAACTTCTAAAAACGAGCAAAAAGAAATTAATCCAGGCAAGTTTTTGTGTTTAATCTTAAAAAGAAAGTGTCCTCTTAGTTTCAACTGAGCCACGTTTACCTGACAGAGTCAAGAAAAACGTCTTTATCAAGATATTACAGAAGAAAATGAGGCCCTGACGAGTAAAAAATGTGCCAGTGGGGTGAAAAAAAAGTACTTTTTTGCTCTGAATTCTGCAGATTGTTGTTCATGCTGCACTCTGCAGAAACCCACAGAAACACTGGACTGAAGGGAGGCCAGGGGCAGCTGTGCCCCCTGTGGTGTCCCCTGCGGTGCCCCCTGCGGTGCCCCCTGCTGTGCCCCTGCAGTGCCCCCTGCTGTGCCCCCTGCGGTGCCCCCTGCAGTGCCCCCTGCTGTGGCCCCTGTGGAGCCCCCTGCTGTGCCCCTGCAGTGCCCCCTGTGGTGTCCCCTGCGGTGCCCCCTGTGGTGTCCCCTGTGGTGCCCCCTGCTGTGCCCCTGCAGTGCCCCCTGCTGTGCCCCCTGCTGTGCCCCCTGCGGTGCCCCCTGCGGTGCCCCCTGCTGTGCCCCCTGTGGAGCCCCCTGCTGTGCCCCTCCTCACCTTTGACAAACTGGGTGAAGCCCTTGCGGGTGCTGCGGTAGTGCAGCGTGAGGCTGGTCTCACACTCCTCCTCCACGCAGAAGCTGGGCGGCTGCACTTTGGGGAAGGAGAAGCGGAAATACTCGTGCAGGTTGTCCAGCTCGTTGATGAAGTCCGCGGACATTTCGACCCAACACCTGAAGAGACGGAGTGAGAATCCAACATGAAAA